>LTDI01000058.1:0-91384 GCA_001654545.1 Fusarium agapanthi | reverse complement strand
TTTAAATTATATTAAACTTTAAAAATACTTAAATATCTTTTAAAGCTAATATATAAACTTAAAAAAAAATATTAAAAATATTATTTAGATAAGTACAGGGCAATCGGTATTTACCGTATCCTTAAATCGCCAGCGAGGCGCCTTCTTATAACGCAACTTGTTCTGCTTTTCGATTAGCTACGAGGCTAGCTCAGTGTGGCCCCGGGGACCTCCTGAGCCTCAATTACGGCAATAACAAGCAAATGGGATTATCCGTCAGCTCTGATTAATGGCTGCCAACTTGCACGAGAGCCAACGTACAGTACAGTAGTAGAGTGGCACGCACTCCAATTAGTTGGTGATCCGACCGGGACCCTCGCAGCAACGAGACTTCAGGTCTAGTCGCCAATGAAGAGGTTGCATGCGTAACCTCTAGAGCTTATGGTTCGTGGCCTCGAATCTTAGTCGTTCTTCCAGGGACAGGCAATGGACTTGACAGCCTCGAGGGAACCGCAGCATCCGAGGACGCGTCAAGGCGGGCGTTGGCGAGCGCTGAGGGAGGTGCTGCTTGTTAGCTTCACTTTGTTGCAAGATCAGCCATTTGATCTCAGGTTCTTCATCTCATTTCAATTCCAGCTCTTAGTCATGCCTGACGCCACCGCAAACAGCAAAATCTGGGGAAGTCAGGGATGGGATGCTGGAAGATGGTGTGTGCGCCGTCAACTACAAGGGACCCTGCCAACTAACGCAACGTCCGGGGGCCGGCCCCAGATTCTTCTCTTTCTCCATGATCCATCCGTCCAACCACCCAAATAATCCATCAACGGAGAGAGGCTGAGGGGGATCCGGGCTTGGCTCCGCTAAACAGAATTTGGGGTAACTAGAGAGCACGGTGACTGGGGGAAGAGACCACCAGCGAGTACTGTGCGAAATTGCAGAGCTGAAATCTCAGATGACTTGGCCCAATAGGCGATGTCTTGGTTCTAATGGCTCAATTGTCCGACTGGAGAGTACGGAAAAAGTTGAACAGAGTGGCGTGCAGGGGTTGGAGCTAGTAGACCGAGACTCTCAGGGCGGAAGAATTGGTCAACGTGCCTAATATTGGGTAGCCCGCGGCTTGGTTGGTCAATCCCAGAAGCTGGTCTCACACGCATAAGTTAAGCGCGTGGTGTGGCAGACCTTTTTCCTTGTCAAATTTTCGATTCGATCTCTGAAGCAAGATGATGAAATTGTCTCTTGTCTCTCAGAGAGGTGATATCAATTTCGACACAAAGCGTCAGAACACGGCCTCAATCGTCACTATAGCGGCATTCCTTGGCTATTTTGGCACTTTGAAGTAGCGTCATGATGATTCAATTTAGCCCAGACTTGTACCTTAAACCACCGACATCGCTCATTTGGACTCAAGACCTCGAAATGACAAGCACCCAATCCCAATCCCGAATGGGTTGCAGGAGCCTCTAGCTGTGGGCCACGCGCGGCTGCACCTGACCTCCTTAACCCTTGGATCAAATGGAGATATGCCTCTTTCTGGAGTTAGGATTCTGGGGTTGTAGGATCCCTCGATCAAGGCCTGTCCTGTGTGGCCTTGTCTGTTTGTGTCTCTGGCTCGTTTATGCTGTATGGTGACGACAAGAGAAAGGGAATCACTGCGTGCCCAGTCCCTTCTCCAAATCGTTAGGGCTGATTCAGATTTCAAATACTGTTTCAATCAAGAAAAAGTCCCCGACCATCATGGATTGGAGACCCTTTGGAGAGACTGAGCTGTTGGGACCAAATACTCCAAGCCCAGCAATGTGGTATCATTCCTCAATGGTTCAATGCTGCGTTGCTGATACTTGATCTTCGACAGCTCTTAACGTATGGTACGTGTTGGTTCCCATGCTACAGAGAGAGGGTTACAATTTGCAGCATCCAGCCCTCATTTGCCAAGTACTTACTTACTGTATGTTCTTGGCTCGATAGTGGACCATACCTGCATCTGTAATGCATTGACATTTCTTCCGATTAGCCCGATTCCACTTCAAGATGCTACCTAGTACGCCGCGTCGACGGGAAGAAACTCTCGAGACATTAATAAAGAAGAGCAATGGCATCGTCAACAAAGGCTCTGTAGCAGCAGATGTGGGACCTTGGACGGAGACTCAGCAGTGGACTCGATTCCAAGGCACCAGCACCACATATTCGATGCTGGATTCTGCATTCTGCATTCGTGCCGCCTGGGGATTTAGGATCACTCAAGTCCCACCGTGATGCTTGGCACATCTAGGGGGGCTGTGCAGCGGGTAGACTTGGGTCAGGCGCAAGGATCATTCTGGGAGCCTGTGCTCAGAGCAAAGGCCAAGTCAAAGCAGACCAGGCTATCCGTAGAGATAGCGAGTTGGAGAAGCTCTGGGAGGGTGTGGATGACATGACGTTTCATCTGAGAATCTCATCTCACTCAATGTGAAAGAGCCTCAGAGTAAACCTAACCGCTAGCCGTTGACACCTCAAGTGCTTATGGCGCAACCCGCCAAGCTGATAACCTCGTGATTGCGAAGTGCTAATCCAAACCAGCCGGCATGTGAAGAGAAGAAATTGGATGTTTTGGAGACATGCTTGCATTAAACATATCCACCAAGACTTGGTTGAATTAAGAGGCTGAGAAGTTATGAACTGCATGACTTAAAATGTTCCCTTTTGCTACTGTGCTCACGTACTGTACGTACACAAGTAGAGAGAAGGTGTCTGGTCAGCGATGTTGGTGCGTATCTAGAAGATCACCGCGGACATACATGTGCCCGACGTCCGTGGCTAATGCAGAGAAACTCGCAGTCGTCCAAGATGGCCGTGTTCCTGGATCCTCGGTGAACTAGCTGATCAATTGGAGCGAAGCATTCGAATCTGGCGCGACTTGAAAGCCGTGCGGTAACGATACCGTTGAGCATGGGAGGCCACACATTCCTTGTGTTCGGCGTGGCAAGATGGTCCTGTGACTGCAGTAGCGACATGGCTCGTGGTGTGTTGGACAGGGATCAAGGGCTCTGTGCAATTGAATCCCCATTCGTGCTCTGCACCAGAACAAGACCCAGAGCCCGTCTAACGATGGATGCTAGCAGCCCGTCTCAGGGCTCTGCCGCGGCGGGCGTTTGATGGATGGACGCTCATCATTTCACCGAACTCAAGCTGTCAATCCTATCTGGCGGTGAGCGAGAATTATTCGCCGTTTCGGGCTGCGAGACAAGATACGGATAGTGTGGCACCGCTCGAGAGTCCGTCGACGGCATTGCGAGTCTACCTATCACTGTATCCGCTACTCGCTTCAGCACTAGAACAGGCAGTACGTAGCACAGATACGGTACATACATAGGTATAGTCGAGTCTGGTAAGGTAGCCTCATCAATCACCCCCAGGATAGAATGGATCTTGCAAGCTGTGTTGGGTGGAAGGTTGGCAGTGACCCTAGCTACAGTACATCAAAACCCCTGGACAAACGCAGTGATTGGATTCGCTGGAGCATGCCTGATGCAGAACCAAGACCTGGTCTTGCTGGTCCCTTTGGCTTGCGTGCAGGTGGATCGGGGCGTAGCAAGCATCTCGGCATCTCGTTCTGGTCTGGTCTGGTCCATTTTCTTGACGTCTCATCGGATGAGACCATCCCCGGCAGTTTGGTGGGAGACAACAACTCAACTCACTCAGGGCCAGCTAGGCCAGGCAGGTCAACAGTTGAGTGTGGCGTCCCTCTCGATGATTTGCTGGTAATATCCAACACTGAGAAAAGATACCTTATCCACGGACCTTGGACTGCATGTGTGACACAACAACGTGCGGCCCCATGCCCTAACGAGGTATCTACAAGAGACAGTAAGGGTCAAGGGTCCGCGCACGGCCCTTTTGATGATTGATTCTGACTCTGACTGCCTTTATCAGGTCTCGAACAACTCGAGGTATTACTAATAATTGGATTGTCCAATGTAAGGGACGCTCTGCTGTGATGGGAGAATTGCATTGCGGTCATGGTCTTTTTGAAACAGACTAGACAGGTGGGCTCGTGAATCACGACAACGTCTTCTCAGTGGTAATTGCTCCTCTGTACGACCAAACCACAAAGTTGTACAGGACACGGCAAGACAAGGCAATTCTCTAGAAGTTCTAGGGTCAGAGTGGCAAATGTTCTGGACGGAACGAAGAACACTGATGAGGCTGAACAGGCTGATCAGTCAAATGCCAAATGACACTTGGTTTCCACCAGGAAAAAAAAAAGAAAGTTCCGTAGAAGCGACAATCATTCATTGAGGGTCTTGCTGTTGTTGTCTGATAGGCAGAGAGAGTCTAGGGCTTGGCCGCAGACACACCTCACCTCACCTCGAGCTACGTACGTGAAACGCACGTTGGGCTTACAATTGGCTCTGACAACGGCACATTTTCTTGTGGCAGAACACATGACCTCGAGATGCGGATACTCTATTGTGCTGTTCATTTCGTTATGAGAACGCATCATCTAAAGTCAAGTCGAGTCAATCAAGCCAACAGAACAGTCTCACTCATAGTCACTCCCCCTTGTCGTTGGCCGAGCCGTGAGCGATATTCTCCTTCGCACAGTAGCAGATACCCAGACCCTACTATGTACAGTGAAGACAGACCCCAGAACCCTATCGACGCTAAGAACCACAGGCGATTTGATTGAGGTGGACCCGCCCAGGCCCCTGTACGACGACTTTGGGCAATCAATCAGCTGGGAGAGCTTGAGAATAGAGGCAATTGATCGACTGATTACGACCGAATAACTTCCAATTTGATGCTCATGCTTGCTAACGTATCAACCTAGCGGAGGTTGTGATTCACTTCCGGACTTATTGCCGACGACAATTATAAGACGTAAAACAAGAAATCGTATCAAATAGAGAGACATGCTGCAGGATTGGGTCATAATCTCCTTACTCGCCCAACACGTTATGGCTCCAAGCAGCCAAGAGTCGAACAAGCAGAGCCGGCCTCTGAGAGATCATTCCATCGCGTGTAAGAGCAGACTATCTCTGACAAGCGTCACGGAAGGCGTCTTCTCAAAGACGCCATGCCATCATCCCTAGACGTACGTGAGTTGCTCTACTCGAGTTTCGGGTTAATAAAAGCCGCAGACAAAGACGAAATCAGTCAGGATCTCAACAAACAAACAACACAACACAACACCAGCGGGCGCTTAACATCATAGAAGTGGAACAGGCGATTAGTCGAACGTCATTTATCTCGCCATCATCATATCAAGCGAAACGAATACATAATAATAACACCAGCAGAAGCTCCATATCTGAATGATGTTGTTTGTTGCCTCTGGGCGTGGCTTGTAGACACAATGAGATTCCCAATTGGGAGCTCTGCAGAACAGACAGCGACTAGGAGCTGCTGGACCAATCCCACGCTGGTGTATCTAGACCTGGCTCATCGTCATGTTCCAGCAAGATTAAGCGCCGGGATACGAGTAGTAGTTGCCTATGGAGAGAGCGAGGTTGGCAAAGATAACAAACAGACGAACAAGCAAGCATCGACCGGAAACGGTCCTTGATGAATGTTAATTATCTTTTTGGAGGTTTCGAACCAAAGTTAGGCCGTGTCAATGACGCTAGTAGAGACGGCTCCAGTGCCAAAGCGAGCTACCGATGGACCTAAAAAGCCGTGGCCACTCGCATCTTAGACCTCAAAAACAGCCCGGGAGAACGTTCAAGGGTCCTTTCGGTTGCTTCTTCTCCCTCCAAGTCCCCTTCAATTCAGCGCATGAATTGATTTCGAACGTCACATGCAGGCGTTGTTGTTCTGCATTCGGGATGCTGCAATATAATCGTCATTCATCACACCCCAGTAGCTATTTCAAGTACACCCGACTCCAAACTCCAATATGCGTATGCAGTCCCTACAGCCCGGGGATGCACAGTGCATACTCGGTCAATTGAACTTTCAACCCTGGCGCAGCCATCTCGTTGTATGTACGGAGTACTGTATTGTAGTCTGCAGACGTACCTTGGATACTGGCGCAGAGTGCCAAATGCCGTGGCAAGGCGCTGGGCAGCGCAGTTCGGGTACCTATTAATGCTTTGCAATGCGAGGGTTCCTGACCTCTACGCCAGAAAAGAGTTACGACTTCTAGATAGAAGGTTCTTAACAGTAAAGTAGTTGAAAAGTTAGAACTTGAAGGTGGTAAACTCTACCTACAATAGATGCTGGAATATCTGGTACCCCTTGTAAGCCGGACCAGTCAGTCAATTGACCGGCTTGTCCAGTCTTCCATATCTAGCCGTGCCTCGGGAAGTACATACTCACAGCACATTTGCCGCGTGATGTAGCAAATCTACATTGAATAGAGTGGCTGCTGTGCCTTTTCGTCACCAGAGTTTTGAGCATAGAGTCTGAGAAGCCGGTCATAAAGTCAATGAGGAAGCTTACAGGGCCTACGGCGTATAAGGGGTGAAATCAAAGCCATCACGAGGCAGACGCACGAAGGGTAAAAGAAGGACGACTAACGTCGTACACGTAGGTATCCACCCATCCACGATTGGAGCATCTGTGAGCCTCAACTGGCGCAAGTAAACACATTGGATGATGGTCGATACAGCCTGAGCCTAGGTTTTAGGATGACGAAGTTGAGGCGACTGGCGACAGCCTTTTGGGCGTGAATCCGAGTCATAACATTTGAGCAATTGGTTGAGCTGAAAGGAGGATGATGAGGTGGATAGAAGAGCTTCTTTACAGTCTCAGCCGAGACGCGTTGATGTGAAATTCGCATTTCATGACACGTCCACTTGAGAAAGAGCTGATAGGAGTACTCAGCTCTCTATTTAGGACCAAATTTCCGGGATCACCATACCATTTGCTTTTGCTTTTGCTCTCTCCTGCTCGAAATTTCTCTCACTCTTGATACAATCCAATCTGCAAATCTGACTGTCTCCTCTCTTCTTTTTACTCCGAGCGAACTACGGGAACTTGATGCGCCCCAGGGAACCTAGTCTAGCCTACCTTAGCGCTCCCTAACGGCAACGCAAAGTTCGCAAACGCAACGCAACGCAACGCAGCTGGAGCCACACCCCCAGGAGCAAAAGAACAGGGAAGGTCCAGGTCCAAGGTCCCTTGCCAATTCTGATTCAACAAGAGCGTGCACAGTGTCACTCACACCGTCCTCCTGCTCTGGGTTGCTCCTGCGTCGTCAGGTTCAGGTATCCTTGCCTGGGCCTTTTTTCGGCGCCAACCTGCCTTCTTCCACTGCACTTGCCGCCATTGCCTCCAACTCTCTTTCTCTTTCACTTTCCTCAAGCAGTTGCTGCTTCGCCTGTATGCTCTAAACGACGATCCGAATTGCTTCATTTTTTCTTCTCTCTATACAAACAGAAGAATATGCCCTCATCGTTTATAGAACGCTCATTTCATACCATCTAAACATCTCTCTCCCTCCCTCTCTCTCTATATTTACCTTACTTATCTCCCCCCACCAAAGAGTGACGAACCGCGCCGCCCACCGAAACCGCCCCCGCCATCCATCTTATCGCACTCAATTCTCGCCCAACCTTGTGCCCCGCGACGAAACACTTTCTGCTTCTGCGAGTCCGACAGGTCCAAAATCTTCGTCCTTCGACCCTCACGAATGCGAACCTGAATGATCCGACCTGCCATGGTGATAAACGACTCTGGCATTAGAGTCTCGCGTCCCAATCTCGTCATGACCGCTCCCGCACCGACAACCACCGCCGCCGCAGGCACCGCCGCGCCCTCCACCACTGACGATACTGGTGAGCTATCCCGCCTTCGCCGGCCTTACCCCTCGTGTTTCTGAGCTCGACTCGACCCGCACCGTTGCCGCAACAGGACCTTGGATACAAAACTTCGATTTATACATGCTAACACTCGTAGCATCTACTATCACAGTCAACACAAAAGCGCCTGCTAATAATTTCCCTCCCGCAAAGACGGATAAGCCACGTCCTCACGTGTGCACCACTTGCCAGCGTTCGTTCGCCCGATTGGAACATCTCAAGCGACACGAACGCTCCCACACCAAGGAGAAACCCTTTGAGTGTCCCGAGTGCTCAAGATGCTTTGCCCGCCGTGACCTTCTGCTGCGTCACCAGCAAAAGCTGCACCAGGCTACGACCCCGTCATCCCGTCCTCGTAATCGTCGTGAGTCTACAACCGGTGTCGCTCCTGGTCAGAGTCGTGCCCGAAAGAACAGCGTCGCTGGAGCCAACGCAGCTGCCGCTGCCGCTCCGGCTTCAAATGCCTCAAACACCATGCGACCGCGAGCCAACACTCTTGGGCATATCGACTCAATGGCCACCATGGCTTCTGCCTCTGCCAATGCCTCCGTGGCTCGTGGACATGTTCATGGTCATAGTAGACACCCCAGCCTCGCTGGCTTTCCAATGCACGCCATGGATCCTCTCTATGGTGGCATGTCCGCTGCTATGGGTCAACGAGCTATGCATCCTGGCATCCCTAAGCTGGAGACAGGAGCCTTTAATAACCTCGACTATGTTAACCCTCTCAGGACGGCCCCGATGTCCTTCAACGAGTTCGATTTCGACTCCATACTCTTTGGGACAGCCACGACAGTAAACCCAAACAATCTCCATTACAGCGACTCACCGCAGGTGATGAACATGGATAACCCGCCCTTTGGGCACTCGATGAACGACATGTCTACGAACCCCCAGTTCGACGACCCCGTTGACTGGTTGACTGGTTTTGAGCAACAGATGTCATTTGCGAACGAAAATGTGATTGATGATGGATCGAGTCCGTCCGCAATCAGCACGACGAGTCAGAGTGGGATTAGCGATGTTATGTTGGATGGGTCGAATCATCCTGCGCCGGCTGGGACCAGTACCATGTGGCCGACATCTGTGATGGCTCCGCCACAGATGCCCGCGAACCCTTTTGCGGTGGAAATGAATGGCACAGTCTTTCCGGATCTCCTTAGCGGAGCACCGTTATCACCTCAGCCAGCTACTCAAAAGATGAATGACCCTTACTTCTCTACGCCTCCACCCTCGCTGAGCTCATTGAGTCCCTCTGTTGTGACGGGACTCGGCACCCAAAACATTAACCAGACCCTTGGCTTCAGCGCCGGCCCGGAGACGCCATCTTCTCTAAATGGGGGCAACCACGGCGCTTCGCCAGTGACCACCATTACAGATGCTACCCGGCATGCCATCGTGAACATCCTGTCCCAGTGCCTACCCTTTGGGGGTCGTAAACATTCTTTTACTTCTCAAGGATCACCTCGGTCGCCACTTTCCCAGTCTGCCGGCAATGCCGCCTCGTCCCAAGCAGCTAATCTGCCTAGTACTCAGGACCTTCAGCGATATGTCGGTGCCTATCTAGCATACTTCCACCCCCATTTGCCTTTTCTTCATCTTCCTACTTTGTCCTTCGATATGCCCATCTCTGCCAATAGTCGTCCAGGTGTAGGTGGTAGTGGTAGTGGTAGTCTGATATTGTCCATTGCTGCTATCGGCGCGCTCTACGAGATGGATACTGCCCAATCCCGAGAGCTGTTTGAAATGGCCAAGAAAATGATCTTTTTTTACCTTGAAGAACGTCGAAAAGCCGATGTCCGAAAAGCAGATATTCGCCGAAGTACCCCAACTGACCATAGCAATGACGGCAGCGCTCACACTCCCGTGTGGCTTGTGCAAGCCATGCTTCTAAATGTTGTATATGGCCATAACTGTGGCGACAAGACTGCCAGTGACATTGCTTCGACGCATTGCGCCGCCTTGGTCAGCCTTGCACAAGCAGCTGACCTCTTGCGACCCAATCGCCCCAACGCCTCTGACGGCCAGGATGTTCAGATGAGTGATGACCGAAACTGGAACACGAATCTGGAGCCCGATCAGGCAGAGTGGCTGCGGTGGAAGTCTGGAGAAGAGCGGAAGCGAACTTTATACGCCGTGTTTATACTTTCCAGCCTCTTGGTTTCCGCCTACAACCACACACCTGCGTTGACAAATTCAGAAATCTACCTGGACCTCCCCTGCGATGAAGAGTTCTTCTCAGCTGAGACGAGCGCTGTCTTTCACTCACGCGGTGGATCCGAGGCTGCAAACCACAACCGGATGACATTTCACGATGCATTGGGTGATCTCCTTCATGTCAATGAGAAACAGCATCAATTCTCTTTTGGTGGACAGTTTGACACCGATGGAAGCGACCCGATGAGTGCGCCTCTTCGGCCTAGCACATTCGGATCTCTGATACTCATCAACGCACTGCACAACTATATCTGGGAAACACGACAAAGACATCACAACAAAACCTGGACAAATGAAGAGACAGAAAAGATGCATCGGCACATTGAGCCAGCCTTGAAGGCGTGGCAAGCGGCCTGGGCAAGCAACCCTCATCACAGCGTAGAACGTCCCAACCCTTTTGGTCAAGGCCCGCTGTCAGCTGACGCGATCCCTCTGCTCGATTTGGCGTATATTCGGCTTTTCGTCAACCTTTCACGCTCAAAAGAGAGGTTTTGGCAAAGAGACTGGGATGGCATGGCCGAGGAGCTTTCTCGCGGCAATGAGATCGTTCAGCACGCTGAGCAATCACCGATCTCGAACTCCGAGTCTGGAAGTGCCGAACCTTCGGATAACTCAATCAATGACTCAGGATTCGTGGAAACGCCTGCGACACAGATGTCATCGATGGACTTGTCCAATACTAAGGTTCCTCTACGGCCAGCATCCTCTAGTATGTCGAGTCACACTACGTCTCGCAGGGAAAAGCATCTTCGGAAGGCAGCTTTCTACGCCGCCGACTCCCTCGCCATGTCGGATAAGCTCGGTGTGACCTTTGCCGACTTCACCAGTAGGGAACTTCCTCTTCAGTCTGCCATGTGTGCGTTTGATTGCGCGCAGGTTCTTGCAGAGTGGATTGCGACTTTGCAGGATCGTGTTGGCTGCTACTTGGGGATCCTTGGTCAGGATCAAGTCAATCTCTTCGAGGTTCCTGCCATAATGCTTCTGGAGGAAGAAGATGTAAAGCTGCTGGGCAAAGTCCAAGAAGTGCTATCCTCAGCAGAGATGAAGATGAATATGGAGCTTGTCAATGGCATGAACGGCCAGGAAGCCAACCTGGACTTGGGTGGGCACAACGGCTACGCTGCCAAGCTACTCCGAATCACTGCACTGATGCTTGATAAGGCTGCAGTGTGGCCAGTGACACGACTCAAAGCTCGATGCCTGGAATCTCATGCAAACTTCATGCGAACACGGGCTGAGAGGTCCATCATGCCCCAGCAAAACGCACACGTGTAAGACCAGATGTAGGAAAAGAGCAGCTTTACAGTTTTATTTCCTTCAAACCGAGTATCAGCATTCAAGAATCGCGTTGGGATGCATGGAAGGACATGAAGCGATATTTGTTTATGATTTACAGCAAACTCTAGCAACGGCTTTAGGCACCATGAGATCTTTCATGTGAGCAACATACACAAAAGTCTATGCTTTGATTCTACCTGCAAAAATTTGTTTCTGGGCTTTGTTATTCATATGATCTGTCAGTTTTAGCGTCAGGGGCGTTTGGTGGCTGTCTTGTCAGCAGCTCCAATATCGCCACAATTGGCATTGGAAGCTTGCGTATTACAAGGTTTGATTGCTTTATCGTGAAGGATTGGTAGGGATTGGCACGGATTGTACATGGTAGTGCCGTGATCGCAGATGGATAAGAAGTCTCCAGAACGACTGGTGGTTGAAAGGATACGCAACGATGGTTGTCGGCTCACGCACACGTGCCATAACAGCATTCAAACTTCAACAAGGAGAATGTCACCCGACAGCGAGGTTCACGGAATGTGCTGGAATGGAAGCCTGGGGAGGGAGGCAATAGCGATAAAAAGTACATGATGGGAAAAGTGGATGTCTCAACGGTTTTGATCACAGGACTCGTACATGTACATGCATGTACTTATGGACGGCTGCCTCTCATGTACCTTAGCCAGTTGACTCTGTAGCCTCGAGCTGAGCTGTTTAAGTAAAATAAGAAGTGTGTACGATCGGATTCTCTGTGTCTTGCTTGGAGTGAGTGAGTGAGCAAGTAAGCGATGTGATATGATGAGATGATGAAGATAGCCTGGCCTTTTCAAGATAATTGTTACACAAACACTAGGTAGTGCAAGAGATTCTCTTTGCGAACTGGAGAATTGAAATGAGCCACTCAACTTTTATTGTTGCCTGCCTAAGGTAAAGTAAGGTAAGGTATGTATGGATTAATATTAGGCAGACATGAAACATTATGGCGATAGCTTGCTTATGAGTTGAGTGTTTGAGGTGGGTGAGGCATTAGCGTCAACAAGAAGGTTCCAATACTGGGTCATTTCTCAGTCACAACATCATCTTATTCTCGTCTCTTCAACTTCATCTTCATCTTCACCTTCATCTCCACACACACAGAAACACAAAATGATAGACAAACAAGAAACAACCATCTCTCCCCCAGACTTGAACTTTACTTTCGATGAGTCCGTCGCAGAATGGAACGTCAATCATCGCGAGTGGCTGAAAACCCACGACAAAACGTGGGACTCGCTCGCAACAGGCGCCCTCGTCTTTGACACCTCCAACCGCATTCTCCTTCTCCAAAGAGCACCAGACGACAGTATGCCCAACAGATGGGAGATTCCAGGCGGTGCCTGTGACGACGAAGACGAAACTGTTCTGTACGGTTGTGCGCGTGAGCTCTGGGAGGAGGCAGGTCTGAAACTGCGACACATTCGACGTGTTATTCCTGATGGACCAAATGGAAGACCTGGTGCTGTTTTTACGAACAGAACGGGGAAGAGGTTCTTTTGCAAGTTCAGCTTTGAGGTTGATGTTGAGGATACGGCTGAAGTCAAGCTGGATCCGAAGGAACATCAGGATTATGTCTGGGCGACGGAGGAGGAGGTTAAGGGGCAGAAGATGGGGGAGATGGAAATACCACTGACGAATGTATTGATGGTGAGGCTTATCGAGAAAGGGTTTGCCATGAGGAGAGGCGACAAGGGGGTGTGATGGATGATATGATGCGTTGCCTCTCTTTATGCGCTGAGAGGCTCTTACGTTGTTCAGTGACTATGGATCATATTATTATTAAAATAAAGTAGTAACCGGATACAACAATGAAACTCCCTGACACCCATTTCCTTTCTTTCAACCATCGACAGACTAGGTATATTTTCCAATTTCCTCAATATGTTATAACCTAAACTCCCACAGCCATAAAAAGAGACAAACCACACCCAATCTAGTCAAATTCATATTTGCAAATAACGAGACGCATCAGGTTCAGGAATTAAATGATAGTACTGGGAGACAGCCACCTCCCAATGAGAAGAGCTCGGGCTGCAAAGTAGCAAGCTCCTCCAACAGCAGTCATGCCAGTGAAGAGACCAGCCAGAGCTTGAGGGCCCATGTTCTCGAGCATGGCACCACTTGTAGGGAGAGCGATGAGCAGTGCGAATGCGGTGACAAAGTTCATCATGCCTGGAGCAATGGTTAGCTACAGTTGAAGTTGATGGACGATAAAAAGGGGGTAGACTTGCCATAATATCGACCATAGTCCTTGGCTTCACATGTTTTACCCATACAGACTGTTATTTGTTAGCATGGTCTTATCAGCTACAACATGAGATACCTGCCTGGAGTAATGGAGAGAAAAGACCCAGACCCAAATCCCCAGATAGCAGACCAGGCGTACAGAGCAGTAGCTGATTTGGTACCGAAAGGAACGAGCAGAGCCCCCATAAAGATAATGGTGAACACTAAAGTAGCAAGCAGGACATTGAAGTGCCCATACTTGTCACCGATAATTCCGGGAATGACTCGGCCGAATGTGCTCGCCGCCCCGACAATAGAAAGAAGAGTATATCCATTCTCGGCAGTGAAGCCGACCCGAGTGGAAATGGACGGCAGAAGACCCGAGATACTGAAGATGACAAACTCAAACATAAAGATACCGGCCGTAACAAAACAGAACGCGGGTGATTGAAAGGCAGTGAAGTTGAGTGTCGAGCTCTTGGGACTGGGTTGGCCATTTGTTGATGATTTGTAGATCTTGTTGAAGGTAGTGAAGCAGAGAACGGCAGGGATGAGAAGACCCGCCGATATAAACGCCATAATTCGCATTGACCATTGCCAGCCGAGACTGGGATACGTCGACCGTAGAATGATGGGGAATATGACAGCGCCGATGGACGATCCTGCGAGTGTGATACCCATCGCGAGACCTCGCTTGCGGACAAACAGTTTTCCTACAACGGCGATGGCCACAACCATTGTCATGGCGGCGCCTATACTGCCGAATACTCCTAGGCAGAGCATGAAGTGCCAGTAGTTGCGGCATTCGGCCATGAGCAGGAACATGGCCACATACAAAACTGCTCCAATGGGGCCGATGATGTTGGGGCCGTGGACATCGACCATTGGACCGACTTGGACGTTGAGAATGAGAGAGAGGAAGAGAAATAGGCCGCTGATCCATCCAACCTCGCCTTCGCTGTAGTCGTGGAGTTGGTTCATGCTGAGATATGTTTGGACTGTACCCAACGAGTTCATGAAGCCTGGTCCATAGTCAGTCAGTTAGTGATCGACTATTGCTGTGGTCGACTTACCGAATGTAGGTATCAGAGTTAGAAAGGACCCGAGGACGCAGATCCATGCACTGACTGTCTTTTCGACATCTTGTCTCGAGTCTGCGTCAGGTTGTGCTTCAGCGTCGGGGTTGATGTTTGACACTGTCGCTGTGATGGGATCAAGACCGAATGCCGCCCAGTTGGTGTTTTCCTGAAGACTATTCCGTTCAACATTTTGCTCTTGCTGTGTTGAATCACCCATGACTTTCATCTTGATTACAATTTAATGGGTTTTGCCTTGTCAACAGAAGTGAAAAGGTGTCAGTCAAATACAAGAATTATACGGAAGTGGTCCCGGCAACGTTGAATCCTTTCTCTCTCTTTTTCTCTTCTTCCACTCACTTACACCAAATAAACAAGCCTAAACTAGCAACAAATTAGGGAAATAGACTGCATTCTAGACTCCGCTCATGGCAGTTTCTAGCGTCGAAACCACGCCCTACGGACCTCCTCGACCGGATCGGAACTGCCTACCGATGGGAGGGGCCACTTGATAAGATCTCATATTACATGCGACTTATGGCTTAAGCGAATGGTGCTCTCATTGTCGGTGAGAACATGGTCAGTGGCGCTGCGGGACCGGAACTACTTTGTGGAGTCGCCGAGTCTTGTCTTCTGGGGGAAACCATATGGCATCTTTTGCATGAGGTTGCTGCTGATAGGGTCAGCTATTCATTCATTCATTCATTCATTCATTCAGTGCTGCGGCTTCGGTGTGAGTTGCTCTTCAACATTTCTATGATGAGTGTGTAAGCCTAGGTAAGCCAAAACCTATACCGAGACTCATCATCATCTTGTCAAGTATTTTGTATATATGAAAGCTGTTCACACGTGAGTCATAGTTAGTCAAATCTCTTCTAGAAAGGCCCCCATGTCTTGCTTCCCCTCGTTAAGCCATCAGTGATTCTGAGGCGAGTTTGTCATACACACCATCATCAGCACAGCAGCTTAATCAAGACACCCATGTATTCTTACAAAGAGCCTCCAACTTCTCATAATACCCTTTACCTATCAATACTGGAAACAGTCATGCCCAATCTTCATCCCTCTTCAACTGACTGTGGTTGCTCTTCTTCATCACCTCCGTGACAATGCCATGTCTTGAGATGAAAGTTAAGAGTGAAGAGCCACTCGACCTCGACCAGTCCAACTATATTCGGTCCCAAATATGTGTATCCAATTCTTTGGATTGCTGTCGTGCCTCTTACGGCTCCTCACTTTAATGAGGATAACGATCGTAGGCCATTAACTTATACCGAGTCTCCATAATCACCACAAACCTCAGTGACGGGGTCGCACAAATGGGTAACACCATGATAAAGCTTTTCTCGCCCTGCTTTACTCGACACTGATTAAGAACAACATCGAAAACGGCAATGTTGCTTCACGTTCACTTCATGCCTTTAAAACCGGCCAAATCTCAGGGGTAATGTATACTCTCCTTCTTTTGCACAGCTTGATCGACCTCACAACGCATTATTAATTACCGTGACAATGACCTTGGACATGGATTCCCCCGATATCTATACTCTCTTCTCCGAATGTATCGCCCATTTCGATGCAGTTGAAAGTGGAATAAAACATCAACCCGCCAAAGTCAAGCAGTCCTTGCCCTCGCGAGAAGATATCTCAAAAGCACGTCAAGACTTTTATAGATGGGGTACAAGTTATGGAGCTAATCGTCACCCAATATATACGATATCCTCGGACTACAAGTTTCGTAACCAGGATTATACTAGATCCACAATTCTATCACAGCTTGGGCACCTGCTCGAGGATCTGGAATCTTGTGAGTAGTCTTGTTGACTCGAGACCATCAATACTGATTTGATCATGCAGTTCAGAAGATATGTGATGGGGTGAGTTTACGGGGTGATGCCAGGTATATATTTTGGAGAGTTGAAAATGTGGTAGCTGAGTTGATACGATTTCTCGGCCACCTACCAAAGGAACTATGGCTTGAGCCTGAGAAATGAGACCGCCATTCACCCATAAAAACATATGCACATATACCTAAAAAGGGCTCAAAATAGCTTTCTAATTATGAAGAAGAAGAAAAGGCTAGACGTGTTCATACCTTCTGAACTCAGAGTCGTGTTCGTCCTTCCACACATGCGCCCGATTTGTCACGTCAACTTCACCTACGTAGGTAGTCAGTCGTATGGACGGATATACTGATTATCAAGTATCTCAAACGCTGCTAGACTTTCCATCCTGCAAAATTTTAGCCATTCTCTAAGTGCTTCATTTATTCTCATGCCAGTCATTGAACCCCTCGTCACCATTTTGTCTTGCCAACAGAGACTAAGTCTGAGATATGTAATTGATGGCATAAACGCCTTATCTATGTCTATCTTGAGGCAACGCTTAACGAACTGATAACCACTCTCTAAAAGCTTTGCTGTTACTTCGTGGGTAGTCATAGACTCGTAATGTTGATACATGCAAGAGCCTCCTCTTCTGGCTCGTTGTTCCCCTTCATATCTCTGCCATGGATTTATCGTGTCATTAATTATTTCTATAGCGCGGCATTATGTATGTGGTAGCACGCCTCATGCTGCTTGTCTGCCTTGTGGGCTTCCTCGATAACCTCCTCTGCCACGTCGGCCACGGTACCAAGGGGATCGTCCTCGTCGACCACCGCGGCCACCACGACGTGGGGTGGAAATGATGGGGTTTTCTCTGGGTTCCGAGATTTCATTGTTGCCGTGCTTGAGACCGTCCGTGGTGTTTGTTCCGGCAGTCACCCCATCTTCGCTTTGTGGATCTTTATTATTTGATGATGGGCATGTCGCGCTTCGACCTGGCATGGTAGGTTCCGCTTTTTGTTGAGCGCTTTGTTTGTCGAAGCATCGATCGATGG
Source organism: Fusarium agapanthi (assembly GCA_001654545.1). Lineage (NCBI taxonomy): Eukaryota > Fungi > Ascomycota > Sordariomycetes > Hypocreales > Nectriaceae > Fusarium > Fusarium agapanthi. The sequence continues at coordinate 73,919 of LTDI01000058.1, read as the reverse complement.
TGCTATCTTGGACCTTCACCGCCCTGGAAACTGAAGAAACCCCTTGGTTGTGCTCGGTGGCAACAGGAATTTGGGATCCTGCACTCGCCTTCATAGGAGGCAGTGTAACTCGACGATGCTTCCTATATTAGTTACACTGACCATAATAAATTTACTCAATACTTACTGGAGACATTTGCTTCTCTATCGACGAGAGGAGGAGCTCATTGTCCACGTCGGCTCCATCAGAGCCCTGAGATGTCTGAGATGGTTCGCTCTTCGACTGAGCACGACGAGAATAGTACGGCAGCTTATATTCAAAAATTTGACTCTCTGCCGCGTCTCGTTCTTTCGCCGCCCCTTCAGCTTCATCTCCACCTTTGACCAAAGCTAGGAGAGTCAGTGGAGTAAAGAAGTTTGGTGCTTTGTGCTTACGCTCCAAGACTTTTGCCTCGTCAGGTTTTTTCGCTTCTTTGTTTTTAAGAGCACGGTCAACGGCTGTCATAAATGCTCTCTTTTTCTCTCTGGAGTCCGTGGCTGGCGTTGTAGTGTCGCCGCTACTCGTAATGGGTCGACCCTCCTGTGGCCGGCCAGTCACGGCTGTCGTCTTCAAGGTCTTCTCATCTTGTTCGGCAACCTCGTCAGACCACTGGCGGCTCGTTTGTGAGCTTACATTTATCAGTCCGTCTTGAGTGGTAGAGCTGGTCGATGCCTCGGAAGTCCCGGTCTCCATGGATTTTCTGATCTTGGCCAACCTGCGAGGGGTGAATGTAGCGGCAACAGGATTCAGCCGGGTTCCCTGCAAGTAAAGGTTAGAATCACCAAAGACTATTTATCTTCGGCTGAAACTACCTCTTGCTTGCGACCTTGGGTAATGGGAGTATCCTCTGCGCTGGCTCTGGCTTCAGATGACTTCGGTTGTTCGTTGGTTGCTGTTGTCGGCTTGTTGACTTTTGATAGCTCGGTTCTGGTCTGCTCTGAGGATAGGTCGTTAACAAATCCTGCTTGGCCAGTCGAGGCACCAGCGTCTTCCTCCTTTGCTCGCACAAAGACCTGCTTTGACCAAAGATCGGCGTATCTCCCACCAGCCACGATCAATTCGTCGTGGTTCCCCTGCTCAAGTATCTCGCCATTTTCAACTACAATAATCCGGTCTGCGTTCATAATCGTTGAAAGACGGTGGCTTTGTGAATTAGCATAATCTGAAAGACACTGACAAGGGATAAACTTACGCGACGATGAACGTGGTTCGACCCTGGCACAGCCTCTTGAAAGATATCTGAATCTGTTGCTCTGTATCCGTGTCAACCGCACTGGTGGCTTCATCGAGCAGAACAATGTCCGGCTTCTTCAACATTGCTCGAGCAATTGCAATTCGCTGAAGCTCACCGCCAGACAGTTTCCTATTTAAGTCAACGTAGAATTCTATAGTAATATCCAAGGTTCACTTACACGCCGCGCTCTCCAACCCGTGTCTTGTATCCTGTTGAGGTTAGCAATTGTTTGATAGGTATCTCAGGGCTGTTCCCATACCATGAGTGAAGCCTTTGATCTTATCATGAATGCAAGCGGCTTGACATGCTTCAAACACTTCCTCATCAGTGGCGGTTATCCTCCCATATCGTACATTGTTCATAATCGTGTCGTCAAACAGAATTGGATTCTGAGGAACGACTCCAATTCGATCGCGAAGACTAGTTAGTTATGTTAGTGCTAAGTGTTTGAGTGACCATTAGTTATGATAAGGTCTTACCTGAACAGATCAACATCTCGTATGTCTTGACCATCGATGCAAATACGACCATCGCCCACATCGTAAAACCGATCAAGGAGTTTGATGAGTGTAGATTTTCCAGCTCCCGTGGCGCCCACGAAAGCCACGGTCTGGCCGGCAGGAACATGGAAGCTGACATCCTTGATGATGCCCTTCTTCTTGTCGTAACTAAAAGAAACCCGCTCAAACTCGACCTCCCCAGCTACGAACTTCAACGGTCGGGCTCCTTTCTGGTTTTCAACTGATGGCTGAGTTCTCATGATGTCCAGCAGGCGCTCGGCATCGATGAAATCATCACTTACGTTCTTTCCCAACTTCGCAAAGAACTGAAGCGGTGATGTCAATTGTGCCCAATACATCAAAAGCATAGCAAATTGTCCAGGTGTTGCGTGTCCTGCTCTGATACGGTAGACTGCCAGAAATGCGCTCGCGAGAAGACCAGATGTCAGGACCAGGGTTTGAAATCCGATTGAGATATACCACCCAAGCACATATTGCTGCTCTCTAAGCCAACGATTTGTGACTGCATTGGCGTGTCGATTGTCTTCGTAACCGATCTGATTGAATGCACTAACTGTCTGCCACCCAAGGAAGCCAGACTGGCGCACATAATGTTCCTCATATAGTGCATTGACACGGTTTCGACTTGCAGCTTTGGAGTTAGCAACAAGTCTGCTAGCAATAAGAAGGAAAAATACACCGGTAGCCACGGTAATAAGTCCTTCGTAGGGCCCAAATGTGATAGAAAGGTAGACAATAGCCACCCCCATATCAATGAGCATGGGCACGGCATAGAGCAAGACGTTCTCAATAACATTTGAAACCGCACTGCCTCCGTAGATCGCCATCATCATATCTGATGAGCTTTTTGAGTCGTGGAAATCTGCTGAAAGATGCATCATGTGCGAGTAGGCTGCTCGTGTCAATGCGTCGTGGGAATAGTACTTAACAGGAACCCAGAGCCACTGACGAACTAGCTCGATACCCGACTCAGAAGCAGCTAAGCGGAGGGCAGCAAATACAAGAACCGAGATCCATGGATTGCTGTTGCCGGAACCATTCAGGCTATCCATGATAATACCTGTCTGGCGGGGGATGAGTAGGTGAAGAGCATTGGATGCGAACAGGCATAAGCACACGGCCGCGGCACGAAGTTGCAGGCCAACATTACCGATAGGCCAGACGTATGGAAAAAGAATCTTGTTATGTGTCAGCGCAATGACTCTTACACAGTCACAAGCAGTGGTATCAGTTGGGGGGCTCAATTGGTGAATATGTGCAAGCATTCTTTACTTACCTTGAAGCCTTTGGCGTACTCAAACCAGTTTCCACCTTCCTCGAGCCTCTTCTTCATAGCCTCTTTGGCCTCTCTCTCTCTGCGTTCCCAACTATACTCCGGGGCCTCTTCTTCTTCTTCCTCGGCCTGGAGTGTCGACCCATACCCAGATTCCTGACTGGTTGGACTATCAGGTGATGTAGTTGTAACTTTGGGTAACAATGGTTCCTGCTCTTCATCGGATGTCAAGTTTACAGAAAAGCCAACAGCGAACAAACTAGCGAGTGATATGAAAGACAGGCAACGGATGCTGATGCTAACGCTTGCAAGGATACTGAAGACATCGAAAGGGGAGAACAGTCCCAAAATAGCAGACAGTACAGTGATTGCAATATCAAAAGACAGGCCAAGCAACCAAGACCCGATGAAAGGATAGAAGGGGCCCTCTTCAGTGTCGAGGCAGCGACTCAGTTGGATCCCGAACGCCAGAATGCAAGCCAGATTTCCGATGATGATGTGATCCTCTGTTGGCCAGCTCTGTGAGAGCACTGCCCGGGCCCCAAGCAGCAACAACTGGGCAGTGTATGTCAGGATGCACAGGAGGTAGAAGACGAGTGTCAGCCGTCGACTGGGACATTTCTTCTTTCGCTCATCTTTTCCAGAAGAGTGTACTGTACAGGCTGAAACGAGTGAGGCGATGAAAAAGTAGATGAAAACGAGAGCTGGGTACAAGTAGTACAGGATCACCAAGGCGGCTTCCGCGGGTGAGCTGGTCGCCATAGTGACTAGGTTTGGATCGAGCATCTGTGTCGATGAGGATGATGAAGCTCTCAAGATTCCAGATAAATTCGACTGAAACAATGAGCAGGATTCCAATTAAGTGGCCAAGCTGGCAACTTGAGAGCAAGATAAGGTAGCAGGAAGTGGCCAAGAAAGAGTGTTCGAAGTACCCTTGGGGGAAAGCGAATGACAAGAAATGGGGAAAAGGGCAACCTCTCGATTCGCCGTGGCAACGATTGCACTCACCGGTCGTAACCGGGGTGTAATACTGATAACGGGAACCGGCGTTGAAGGAAAATTTGAGGATGTAAAAGTTCAGTTTAAGGCCAAGAGTTGAGGATCACAAAATGCGGTGGAACGTGACAAACGGGATCTCTCCTGCGTGTTTGCGTTCGCACTGGGCTGCTTCTTTCCTTCCTCGAGTTACCTAAACAAGGTACAATCAATCAGACAGGTCAGCTGCTTCAGGTTGTGATTACCAAAATGTCTTGGTCTGTCTGGTATGCGGGAAGGTGCGATGCACGGTCGGATGTTCCAGGTTGGCCTGTCCCGTCCCGTCCAGTCTGCCCGTACCTTAGGTGGCTCGGGTAGCACAAGACACTTTAACCTCAGGTGAGGTGAGGTAGTCGTCAGCGGTGAAAAAGTCTTCTTTCTCACGCGCTCATCCAAACGTCGGTAAATCTGAAGCGAGGTGCGTCCAATTCTTTCGGTTACAACGTGCGATGAAGCATGTATTTCCAATGCTTTCCTTGCAAGCAATTGAGTCACGAGGACACAATGATGATGTCTGCTTTCGAAAAGGGGATGTGGATAGGTAGGCGCTTTCCCTCTGGCGAGCTTGACGATTTTTACTTCGCCTAAAATCTCCCCCGACTAATGCGCTTGTTATTGAAGCCCGGCGTCAAGAAAAAACTTCAAAGCCGCATCTAACAGCACTGGTGCCTCGATATTTGTTGAAGAGGCCCAGCGGATGTCTATTGCTGGGGCGTCGGGGAATTTTCACGCCGTGAGGCAATGAATACCTTATACGATGATGCCTGTCAGTCTCTGCTGAACTGGGAAGTCGTGTGCAACTCCAATTCGATTTCTCGCGAAACTGAGAAGCTTTTCGAATGCCGACTTACAAGTAAGGAATTTGAAAGAAGGAACCCTAGCGTTTGCAGAATCGTTCAGCTTGAAATATATTCAGGGGGCATACTTCCTTAACTTGCGACAAGGGTACATTAGTCGTTACGAAGCTATCCTTATGGGCCATACCCACTCCAGTCTGGCCATCTTCGCCGGCTCATGCGCCTTGCAAAGGCTGATTGGGGTATAGCCTGTCCTCAACGACTTGAGATCGCCTCGCGGAATGGAACCCCTGGTTTACGGCAAGCAGCGATGTTACAAGGAAACGTGATCCTGTCACCGCTCAATTACCGACCGCTGGGGAGATCTCCAAGAACCTGCATTCCCCCCTGCTGCAGCCCCAGCCCCAGTCCTAGCTGAGGCTCAACCCAGACTCAACATGCATTACAGCAACTTGGTCATATGTCTGCGGATTTCTCTATAACCTCCTGCCAATTCATACCGCCGCACTCGGGCTCAAACAGTTGCGCGCTTTCTTATCTACCCGTATCACTGCCGCAACATCTTAGCTTTCTTTGAGCTATGCGATTACACTACGAGACCTCAAGTATCGAACTATGCTTTGTCTGTGTCGAGTCAGGCCAGGTCAAAACAGATAGATCTGAAATCACAACACTGTAACCAACTGTTCTGCGACTACATGCAGACAACACTGCTCACTGAAAGTCCGTTCGTCATTTCAGGTACCCCAGTGGTAGAAACCAGGTGGGCATGGATTTCATTTTGTCTTCATCCGACTTAGTTAAACTTGGCGTTGAGCATTTTCCATCAGCCCAGTTTCCTCAACTCTGCTCTCCAACCATATTGACATGAATCACCTCATTCAATACCATGACGTGCAGGTTCGCGTTGGCGATTGAGAATTTGGCCCATCATCCTAGTGGGTCGCCATCACCACATTCGGCATGCTCTAATGCAGACGTTCGATTAGCTGCAGGGGAAACATGAGATCTGGATCACCCCACACCACACTCTTCGATCTGGAGCAACGGCGATCCACCTCGCATTTAGGCATTTGACACGCTCACAATGTTCTAATCTGTGAAGGCCCCAACGAAGCCCTGAACTTAGTGGGATACGTCTGCATCACCTAATAGCCATTGCTTCATTTAACATGAGTTCAGCAAGTAATGAGTATACTACAATGATGTACACTGAAGGAGGGTGAGTATCTTGGGCCATTGAGCTTTGAGAACATAAGAGGATAAGCACGACGAGCAGATCACAGCCGGCTGGTTCGGCTGATAGGAACTCGCCCCTCTTTGCATTTTATTGATAAACCAGTTGATCTTAACTTCTGGATTGCTGGATAATATAGAAAGATAATGGCCAACCTCCCTTGATACAGAACGCTCAAACCATGTCACTCCCAAGCCAAAATGCCTTCACCCATGATAGTATATACAGAATAGCTTTTGCCTCCGCCCGCTTTCGTAAATCTCAATCAAGCTACACGATCGCAATACCCAAGGCGGCGGTACAGATCATCGCCTCATTACTAAAATCCCCATGAAGGATTCCAACTGATACCATCCACATGCTGGGGTGGAGGCCCCATCCCGGCATATACCTCGGATTCGGGATGATGCAGTGGTGTCATGCTGGTGAGCGGTTGACTCTGCATCTGGATTGACCCTTTGTTGTAAGGGTTCATCGGCATCTCGAAGATTTCCTCTCCAACCTCTGATGATGAAGTATGGCCTGTTTGGAAAGGCTGTGACAAGGCTGGTGAGATTCCTTCAAACTCTGGAGTAGGCACACCCAGGGATTCAGTGGGGCTGGTGCCGCTATTGCATGAACCTCGACGATATGGGCTCATGGGGTCATTGTCGGGCTGGAAGGCCGATGAGCAAGAAATCAGACCATCAACAGTCTTCTTGGCTTCATTGGCGATATATTTCTGAATCAGTACACAGTTACAGTCTGTGTGTTGCAAAAGTTGCGTTTTCAGATGATATATCTCAGCTGTCAATGAGTCAAAGCATGAGGAAAGATATCGGTTCTGGTCTTCCATGGCTTGTTCCTGGGAAGCAAGGGCAGATGCTTCGTCTCGTTTCCGAAGACGACACTTGGTCGCGGCTATCCTGTTGCGTTCCAGAATACGTCGACGTCGAGGGTCCTTGGGAAGGTCGTCCTTATCAAGCTCAATCTCCTGATGAAACTTCCCCGACTCCTTGGCTCCTCCTTTGGGCTTGCGGCCTCGCTTCTTCTGCTTTGGGGAACTGGGCACAGCTCCTGTGCCACTGTCTTCTTTAGGGGTGATGATGCTTAACTGGGACGGTTTTCGGTTTCGAGCCTGGCGGGCAGGCCTTTGCTCGACCTCGCTACTTGGCAATGTAGCCAAAAAAGGAAAAGGGCCACTGGGTGCATTGGATGCCGGGTTATACTGGAATCGTGCTTGCATAAAGCCGAGTGCCAGTTCTTGTGGGTGAGGAGAACAACCTATGGCCTCTTCAAAGAAGGAAGGGTCTTGAACTTGTGCAGTGACAGGCTGGTATCCCATGTTTCCTCGACTTGTGGGCGATGGTGTTATAGTATAATATGGAGAAGGGGTCACAATACACCCTGGTGATGGGGTTGCGGTCATGATGTTCATGGGATTTCCAAATGGAGGTTCCATGTGGTGAGGATAAGAGTGTATAAAGGCAGCCATTGGAGTCCTGTAGTCTGTCCGGTCGAACAGATTGCAGTAGATTCTTATATCGGGTTGCTCGGCAGAGATAGAAACGCCAAAGGTCAAGGTAAGAGTTGAACGGTTGGTCAGTCCTTGGTCAATTGGATTTAGCTGCTGATACAGCAAGGCAAAGAACAATACTAAGTTTTCCGTATTGACATAAAGAGATCAAAGAGAAGGGGACCAAGCGAATAGCGACTGAAAGACGGGGGGTTCACTCAATATATGATAGGCATGATCCGAACATCCTTACACTAGGTCTTACGAAACAGTACGTTGTACTCAACACTCATCCAGGGAACCTGGTCCATCAAATATGCACGGCAGCTCTCACCCCAGTGCAGCCACATTATTATACCAGCACACCTGATTAGTGCTCGAGCAGAGGACGGCATAATCCAGGCAAGGCCGTGAGGGGGAAATAGACTTTCGATCAAAGTGGGAGAGCTTTAGACAACGCCTGGTATTACTGCTGCGGCATGCTGGGGCCAGCCATAAGCCCCTCAAGCCCTCAGATATCTTCCATCTTATTGGCCCGGACTCCTCTCGGATGATAATCTTAGGCCACATCTCCTCAGAGATGCCGAGTCTGCACCAGCTTCCTACAGGTCCGGAGAATGTGCATTGACTTGGACGCCCTCGCGTAAGAACACATCAATCAAGTCTCAAGGCTAACGGGGGACACAGGTCGTGATGTGCCTAAGACTCCGCCATCCGCCTCGTTTTGTCCTGAATTGAATGGGCTTCGAACTAAGCACGGAAGTGTGCAAACCGTCGTACCTGGAAGCAGGCACGGTGGCGTTTAAATTCCCGTACTCCTGGAAGAGATGCTAGTATTTCCTTCAGACGAGACTTAGCCAGGTCTCAATAGTTTCGGCCACCATCAGAAGCCACATCATCCTTGCCTATTCTGAACCTGGTAAACCCAATTCAAAATGAAAGGGAAAACATCAGAGGTTCAAGTCTTGATGTGGCAATACCTCTTCTCCAGCTGGTGTGGCACTTATCAAAAGGAAACGGTCAGTTCCGAGGGTTGCTCTAACCTCCGTTTAGAGAAGCGGCGGCCCAGCGTCGTAAGCCGATTGCTGGGCATGATTGATCTAGACTCAATCACGCCAACAGGCCTAAAATACGATCGCTGCTTATGGAATACTTTCATGGCGATGGTCGAAGGACGTTGCGTTGCATGGCAAGCCGACAGCGGCCGAGCCCAAGCGGCCTGGATGTTAGGTCACAACAACTCGGCCGAAGACTCACGAGCGAAAGCAACACTGCGTCGGAAAGAAAGCTTGATCCTTGGCAAGCTACATGGACCCAGGCCCGGCCCATGTCTTCCTGCATCCGAGATGGGCGAACTTTGGGGCTAGACAAGGGACTAAGCTCGGGCGAAACTGATCATGAACTTCAATGCTAGCAGGATATGAACATATCTTTTTAGTTCATCCTGAGCAACGAACCAGTGGGTGAGATGATCAACAAGCTTTCCGACGGCAGCGATGAACTAAGGGCATCAGATTCAAGGTAAGTTAAGACATGTTCGGCATGGCGTAGAATAAGCCTGTGGCTCAGTTACGCACAGCTATTGATGTGAGACTTGATGAAGCATCTGCGGGGTTGGTTATCGTCAAGCTGATGGGGTCTAATAGCATTACAGTCGAATGTCCACCAGGTGCGGGTGTATAAACGATCGAATACCACTCGACAGCACAATTTGGTCCCTGATGCAACTGCCGCTGCTTGGGCGCATCTTCAAGGGCTGTACTCAGTACTGCCGATCCTGATAACTGACTGCTTGGTGCGTTGGAGCCTCGATGCCAGATTTATGGGTGGCTAGTGATCCTGGATTTCGATAAGCTTACTTCCCAATCGATCATGAATGTGTTTGGGCAGTTCAATACGGAACCGGCGCCATCGTCCGTCTAGCAGCAAGGTGCATGCATAACGAGGATCAAGGTTGATCGTTGGTGGCGCTTTTGGCGCTTTTCAGTCGAGACCTTGCGTCCTCAGTGAGCCACAGAATTCAAGGTTTGCTGAGTTCCCGGAAACGAGGTAACCGTTGAACCTCTGCTACAGCCCCTCGACCCCCCGTTTCACTTTATCGACCAAGCGTTGAGTGTCTCTCTCCACGCCTTACGAGGCTTTGAAGCTCGGACACTCGGCACCTTGATACGTGGCGGCAGGACTTTACATACAGGAATGGAACAGTCAAGAGAAAGATGGATGTCAGATCTCGAGAAGAAACAAGTGAATGCGCTCAAGATGCAAGTCGTTCGTTTCCTGGTGGCTCTTGCATTTCAGGTAGCCACAAGTTAACATGGGCTGACCACACCCATATTTTACGAAGTAAGCGAGTGCAACATCATCAAGCTTTCCCCATTGATGAAGGAACGAAGTTCTCCTCGACATGGTCTCCTTCTGCCTTGGTTTGCTTCAGATACAGCTCTCCAATCTCTGTTTCCTGCGCTACTGTTCGATACTGTATATGCAATGCCAGACCTTCGTGGTAAGTACTTTACACTGAGATGAAGCATTCATAATAGGCTAACCGGGCTCCTGGCTCAAAGCCCACTTCTTGTTCCCGGATCGACGGGCGCCCGCAAAGATGTCTATCCTTTTTCGGGAATAGACAGATATTATAGGGGATTATCCTCAGGGAGCAAGAAAACTCGAGATTTTAGAAGATGATGCTAATATAAAATCAGCAAGAGCCTTCTAAGCTAAGGCTAGAGTTACCTGACTATTTTCGTCATCGAGGATAGAAAGTCCCAAGTTTTCTTGCCTCCCCTAGATGGTTGTCGTTTTGCTCCGCAAGTAGAGAGAAATCTTTCTTCAGATCATCACCAACCAGGATCGGAGGGCGCCGACGGAGAGAGTTGACTGGCAACCCAAGGTTGAAGAGCCGCTAATTACACTTTAGTCTCAGCTAATCATGGGAAACTAAGCCAAGAGCATCAATTTCCTTCGCTTGGCCAGCAACCACCACCGAGCCAACTTTACACTGGAGAGAGAATACGGGCTATGTGATGCCGCTTCAGCGATCCCCTCCATCAGCTACGAATACTGCACTATAGATATTCGGCTCTGCCACTGTCGGGCATAAGCTCCTGCTCCCCAACCCCGCTCCAGGATGCAAGGTCAAGCCAGGCTGAGCTGGCGGGGAAATGATCCGCGATGCATCGGAGAGGCAATCGACAACGGCCTAGTTAAACCTACAGTAGTCTGCAACTCTTCGAGTAAGACAAAGTTCACAAGCCCATGGCCTGCCCACAACCAACGCTCGCAACAATTCAATTCAAGTCATAATTCAAGTCTAAAAAAGCAATTTTTATCTTCTTTTATTATACTTTTATTGATTATATTTAATTACTTAGCTAAACTAATAAATTAAAAAGAGGCTTTCTTTGCTTTTTTAGACTTAAATTATGACATAAATTGAATTGTTTCGAGCGTTAGTTTCAGCGGGGTTGGTTAGCGGATTTCCAGTTGGACCTTGTAGAGGCGCCTGAACCGACAAGGGGGGATGGCTGAGCGAGTGAACGACCTCTGGTTGATATCACGGATCTAAGGACAATGTCTAAAAAGGTCTCCAGAAAGGGAACTTTGAAATGGGGTTTACTCCTTTACATTATGCCCTCTCACGTTGGTTAACTACCTATAGGTTAATTGCATCGCATCGAGTATAATTACAAGATCTCCATTGACGCTTGCTGCCTAATATACTTGACTCGTTAGATACCCAAGGTACCTTGGAATTACTACCTATTGTTATTGTTTGTTGACTTCGTTACCACTGTCAACCATTCATCGCCGGATGCCGCCGCTCAACGTCGGGTTTACTTATTCTGTGTCTCTTCCTTCAGCTCTCAGCTCTAGGCTCATGATCGATCATTCTACGCCAACTCTACCTCTCAAAAAATCTCCTCTGCTTTATCGATTATCGATGTCCTAACTCTGCGCCCGAGATCCCTCCATTGTCTACACGCCCCTAGGCATGAAATTCAAATAAGCATCCTTCACAATAAAGAAAGAGTTGAGCTAGCTACCTTACTATACCGACACCACGACTAAGAACCCCCGACCCTCTTTTCTTTTGCGCCTATCTTTTTTTACCCTTTCCTCTCTTTCAACCACTTCAGCTTCTTTTTTTCTTTCCTCTCTCTCTTTTTTGCTTCTTCCGTTCTTTTTCGTGCGCCTCGGTTTTCTTCCCCCTTTCATTCTCTGCGTCTTTCTCCAAAAGGGAGGTCCTAAACTCCCCCTACCTCCTCTTGGTAAACGACGCGACCATCACCAATAATCATGTCGTCGCTCGAAGCCAAGATCGTCGTCCTCGGCGCCCAGGGCGTTGGGAAGACGTCTCTGGTTATGAGATACTGCAAGGGCGCATTCAACCCGGCTCAAATCACTTCAACCGTCGGTGCCAGCTTTCTCACGAAGCGAGTCGTTGACTCTGACTCGGACACCGTTGTGCGCCTTCAGATATGGGATACAGGTTGGTCTTGATAAGGAGCCAAACAAGTTTTTAGTCTCTTGTATGCTAAATCAATTCACAGCCGGCCAAGAACGCTTTCGTTCTATCTCTCGCTTGTACTATCGTGGCGCAAACGCCTGCATCCTCTGCTACAGCATCACAGACGCACAGTCATTCGCCGATATGGGTGTATGGCTCATGGAACTTCGACGAAACCTCCCTCACGATGTCGTTCTTCACGTAGTCGGTACAAAAGCCGACATTGTCGCCCGCGATCCCTCAGCCCGCCAGGTCCCATTCGAACGTTGTATCGCATACGTCGCTGAGAACCTTGCCCCAGGCATGGGCAGCACGCCGCCTCCGACCGCAACCCCTTACCACGTACCGACGCCTATGTCAGGCGGCCAGGCAATGTCTCCTCCATCTATGGAGCCTCGGAGCCCCAGCTCGAAACGAAGCTCTGGTTTCTGGGCACAGGAAGTTGGCTGGGACGCTTGTCATGAAATCAGCGCCGAAACAGGAGAGGGTGTCGAGGAAGTCTTTCGTGTTGTTACCCGCAAGCTTGTTGAGCAGAACCGCAAGATGCAGCAGGCCCTTCTGATGGCCACTGCCATCCCTGGTACGCCAGGTTACGAAGCCGGCATGGACGGAGGCTATTTTTCAGGTGCAGACGCACGAGGGAGTTTCCGAGTAGGCCGCGATCGTCGAAGTTGGCTCTTCTCGCCAGGTTTCTCGCCCGCTGTTACGGTCGAGCAGGCGGGAACCCAGGGGCAGACACAAGCAGATGGCTGGGATCGAAAAGAGCGCAAGAAGTGCTGTTAATTTTCTTGATTGCCAATACTAAACTAGACGAACGAAGACGATATGATGTGATGGAAAGAGATGTAGACGTTGTATGGACATAGGAAACGAGGTCATGTTTACAACGAATCCCCACGGCAACGACGGAAGAGGAGCTTTAGGATGGTTTCGACGACTGAGCGCATATGTTTGATACCCGGTCTTTTTTCGTGTTTCTTAATTTTGTTTTGTTTTATAGGTCATGTTTTGCGGTGCGGGTTGGCTCACAGTCGGGGTGTTTTTCGTATTTGATACTGGCAGCCTGGTCCCGGCTCATTTACTATTTCTGTACGCAAATGCATAATTTCTTTCCTTCTCTTATCTTCATTCAGTTCATGCATGGTGCATCAGGCGGGTCTTCTTTTGTTCTACTGTTTCTCAATTAGGAGTTGGACGAGAGGGTCATGAGAGGTAGATTTTTTCATTTCTGACTTAGAACATACTATACATTACTATTTCATTCGAATCTGTCTGTTGACATCGCCGTATCTCCTACTTATAACCAAAGTTGTTCCTACGACTCTCTACCTACCTACTTACATTCACAAACTGTTAAGATTACCACGTGGGCCTATAGCTTGGCGAGTGAGAGTGGCTAAGCCGGCAGCATCCGGGATACCCCACCCCCACCTGTTCCGGTCGGAGGTCGGATGTGTCCCCCGCATCATCCCGTTATCCGCCATCCCGCACCCGGGACTATGCCAACACCAGTCGCCTTTTTGACTACCTATGTGCTTGACGCCTTCTTAAGCCGCTGATCCTCCACTCTTTTTTCTCTGTCTCTCTTCTCCCCATATAACTACTACTTGCTGGCCTCAACCTCGAAACAATGGCCCACCCTCAAGGAAACCTCGCAAACCTTCTCCCTCCTTCGTGGAAAACATCGGTAACTGCTTGGCTAGCTGAGGATACGCCTTCGTTCGATTATGCCGGCTTCGTTGTCGGTGACGGTCCCCGTGTCGCTACCCTCTGGGGTAAATCCAGCGGCATCATCGCCGGCCGACCCTTCTTCGACGAGGTCTTTACGCAGTGCGGCTGCACTGTCGAGTGGCATGCTGAAGAGGGAACAGCTGTTGACCTGAGCAATGGCAAGCATCGGGTCGCAACGGTCAAGGGTCCTGTTCGTGGAATTCTCCTTGGTGAGCGCGTTGCTCTGAACACACTCGCACGGTGCTCTGGCGTCGCTACCAAGAGCCAGAGACTTGTATCGATTGCACGTGAGGCGGGGTATACAGGTGTGATTGCAGGAACACGAAAGACAACACCAGGATTCCGCCTCGTTGAGAAGTACGGCATGCTAGTCGGTGGCGCGGATGCCCACAGAATGGATCTCAGCGCCATGATCATGCTCAAGGATAACCATGTCTGGAGTCGAGGCAGTATCACCGATGCTGTCAGGGCTGCCAAGTCGGTTGGTGGCTTCAGTATGAAGGTTGAGGTTGAGGTTCAGAGCGAGGCTGAGGCTGACGAGGCCATTGAGGCTGGCGCCGATGTAGTCATGTTGGATAACTTCACGGGTGATGGTGTCAAGGTTGCTTCAAGAAGTCTTAAGGAGCGATGGCAAGGGAAGAGGCACTTCCTGCTTGAGACATCTGGTGGACTTCAGGAAGATAACTTTGAGGCTTACTTATGCAATGGTGAGTACTCGGAAGGCTTTCTGATGAGCATGTCGATGCTAACATGCTCTAGATGTCGATATTTTGTCAACAAGTTCTATTCATCAGGGAGTGCCACACATCGATTTCTCACTCAAGATCGAGCACTAGGTCAAGATAATAAAAGTATATTGAGATCTACAAAGAGCAAGGATCCGTTTTGTTGGTAACTCGAAGTCGATGGTTGACTTTGTTGACTTCCCTATGTCACACGAACAACTTGATAATATTCATCTGCCTCACAAGTGTCTCCACCACGATAGTAAAGAAATCAGCCTTCCTAGCTTCCATATTTGGTCCTATATTCTGACGATGGCTCAAAGATCATTTTTCAAAGACATCTACTTCTCCTGTTCAAGGGCTTGGTGGTGTCAGAACGTGATAACATCAAGCTACTTGAAATTCTCGTTGATAGAACATACAAAGCAGGGTTGGAGGTGAAGAAGCCAGCAAGACAAAGATGATTCTCTTCTTCGACATGCCCGGTGCCATTGTCAGCAATATCTGATTCAGATGTCATGGTCACCAGGCACAAACATTAGTAATTAGCCAGTCCTCAACTCTTGGGCTGTGTGATACCAGAAGACGCCCACACCACGAGACTATTGCTTCTCCTTTGCTTCCAATCTTAATCTCTTCAGTCGTCTTTCGTTCCTTGTTCATTCATGTAGATATTTCTGTGCCGTGATGTTTCAGCTCAGCTTTCCAGGTATACTCCTCGTCATGCAAAAGTTGAGGAAGAGAGTGGGAGCTTTGAGCATGCCTTGGACACAGCATAACCACGACGAGGACGAAGACCACATAGCTACTCTATCCCTCGGGCTACTATGCACTCTTTACCTCTATATAAACACTTCCAAGTCTGTGACATATATTCGAAGCATAATCAGGATCACCATAAACTCGGGAAGCAGGTGAATTGACGAAGCCGAAACGGCAAGCTCAAGTACGCATGACTTCACCTTGAAACTTGTCACAGTATCATCACAATTTTTTAATCAAACGGGAACGTGTTGACTAACCTTTGGTGCCATTTGTGTCTATCGACATGCAACTATCTGCAGAAGGCTTTCATCAAACACCCTTTTGTAAAACCCTAAAACGGTTGTGGACAAGAGTCGATTCACACATGACTCACTACCAGGCAATGAAAAGAAGAGACAACGCGGTTTGAAAGAATTTGCACAGGCACTCTTCGTTAATCCTCATTCCTTACACGCCCTCCATCCCTATCTGATATCATTTTCATAGACGCCCGGCATGTAAAGTCAAGACCATGAGAAGAAAAAAGTTGGCCAGGTAGCCCCATGTTGAGCAAAGAAGATCGTAAAGTACGATGATGCGTAACGTACATTGAGAATCGAAATGAAGAGAAAAAGAAAACAGTTGCTGTAGACGTGGTCTAGGGGGCTACGTCTTCTGCCACCTCACTAGATACGAGTGCTCGCCAACCAAGACATGCCGGGATTCCTCATACCCGCGATCGATGTAGAAGCGTGCCATATCCGTTCATCAGATAGCTTAGGGCTTAGACAGTAACGCGCTTCTCGCCCTTGGGCTTGAGAACGTTGTCGCCGTAAAGGCCGCCAAAGTTACCTGCAAAGTTAGCGATGTTTGCATCATCAGCACAGAGATGGGACTTACCCTGAGGGTTGTAGTTGCAAACGGTGTACCAAGAGGGGAAGCTCAGAACAGTTCCGGCAGGGCACTTGACAGTGGCGCAGCCGACCTTGGTGGAGTGCTTCCAGACAACCTGAGTGAAGTGACCGTAGAGGTCAATGTTCATATCAGCGGGAGGGTTCTCCTGGCCGTAGAAAGCCCAGTTGGCCATCTCGTTGTTGTACCACTGGTTGGTAATACCACCAGCAGCAGCCTTGTTCTTGAGGCCATCAATGTCGCTTGTGGCACCCCACGAAGCGAGATTCTGACCGTAGCCGCCATTGCCTTGCTTCCTAAAGATGTGTCAGTCATCAATTCTTAGTTCACACATGTTAGCGACTTACATGTCGTGCTCAAAAACACAACCGTTGGCGGTGTTCTCGGCGTAGCCGGCGAGCTCATCATCCCACTCAAGGGCAAAGGCAGAGTGGTTAAAACGGTGGATGTTGTGGTAGGCGAGCATAACAGTGTCGTATGCACCATCCAGAGAGAGGTCATCACCGCCGCTAGCAGGGACCTCAACCTTGGGCTCGGCAACCTTGGTAGGCTTAGCGACAGCCTTTGAGATGGTAGTCTTGGGCTTCTCAACGACGGGTGCGGGAGACTCATAGACGGTCTCCTTAGTAGACTCAGGCTGGGGCTCAACAGTAACGACCGTAACCTTGGGGGCCTCTTCGGTGGTTGAGGGCTTGCTGACAGGCTTCTTGACCTTCTTGGGCTTCGCAGCCTCCTTGGTGGTTGAAGGAGCTGTATACTTGGGAGCGGGAGCTTCCATAAACACAACGCCAGTGGGCTTTGTGGCAGCAGGAGCCGTGGTCTCGGACTCCTCGCCAGCAACAGTGACGGTAACAACCTCGTAAACCCACTCGGTCTTCATCTCGCGCTTCTCAATCTCTCGCTCTTCGAGAGCATTTCGAATAGGGCTGGCCGAAGCCAAGATGGCGCTAGCGCCGAGGAGGAACATAGACGCCTTCATGATGATCGGTGAACAGGCACAAGACGGGATGGGGTGAGCTGGAAATAGAGTCAGTTATATAAGCTTGAGAGATATTAGGTGACTGTTTTCAGTTGAGCAAACGTCAAACCAATGCCACTTGGCAATAGCTGTTTCCGTGTCTTTGATGAATGCGACGAGGCTAAGATGTAGCGAAGGTGGAATGGTGTTTCTTGTGGGGAATGTTTGGACGAGAACGTGTAAGACATTTGGTGTTGAGACAATTTCGTGTGAAATAAGATGAAGTAAACATCGATATATCGAGTTGAAGGGAATTTCCCTTGCTGAATACTTAAGGGATTCATGGCCGCTATCGATGGTAACAAAATGCATGGCTCTGCGTCGGCGATGTTCTGTCGAGGACAAGGCCGAGTCGGTGTTGTGAAAGGGAGGACATCGAAAAAGACTCCCTCAAAGACCGGGGTTGGTGGAGAACAAGGCGAGACAAAGAGGGCGGGCACAGATAATGGATGCAGGTACAGAAATGCAGGGTTCGGATAATAGTGGTTCAGACTACAGTGTGCTTACCTTTTTGTGGTGGGTAGTGTCTGTAGATGGGGTTGACGTTGGATTTGATTCAGAACCCGTCCGGTGAGCAATTGACAGCACTGCTGGAGTTGAGATTCCGTCTAGGAGTCTCGAAAAGAGTTTTGGTGTGGTTGAACAACGACTGAAGTTCAACAATTGAAGGAGTGACAGAAGGATGAACCGAAGGAAGGACGACTTGATCAACTTTGCTTTGCGATACCGAAAGGTTGAGGTCAAGAAGATGAGGGAGGTCTTGGGACTATATCAACGGTTCAACCGAAGGCTTGGCTTTAAAGTTTTGGTTTTGAAGGAGTGGACTGCAATGTCGTAGACACGCAAACAAAGGAGTGGCAGCCCTGCTATCGTTCGACGAAGACTCTTGGAGGGGGGTGAGGGAGAGGGAAGAAGAGTCGAGATGGCTTCGGAGCGGACGACGACGTTAAAAAGGAACTGGTCGGCGGGTCGCAGACGGACAGCCACTGTTAGCCCAGGGGCGATTGGCTAGATGGTGCGGTATTGATTGGGTGCTTTGCAGGGGATATCTGGGGATCTCGCGAGCCTGCAATCGAGTGTGAGCTGGGGTGTGGTGCAGGGGACGAGGCCGGTTGTGTTGTTCGAGAATGAACCTAGGTAGTTGACTTACTATCAGAGTCGAGAGCGGCGACAGCGAGAAGCTGTTAGTGAGGTGCAAGACGAGCGAATGAGTGTGAAATGCAAATAAAGTGAGCGTGAATAGTGGATAGGTAGGTAATTGAAAAGAAAGAAAGCGGAGAATGAAGTTGATTTTGAGGGAAAGTGAAGGGAGGTCCCAAGAAGAGATGAGGCTGCCAATGTTTTGGCTACAGTGCGGTGCGTTGCCAAGGGCCGTGCAGTTGGCAAGCACTGCCAGAGTAGTAGTAGTTAGTTGGCACTGACAGTGATACCCGACTGCTGCCCTGAGGTTGGTTGCCTTCCTCCTGCCTGCGTCTCTTGGGTAACTTGGGTTGTTGTTGTTGTCCTGGGCAGGGCAGTTGCTACAAAGACCCCTGGAACGCGGGCTGGAATACGCTAGTGCCTCAAGCCAGTGGAGGGGGTGCGTTAGACTGGGCGCTAGAAACATGGCGGGAATGGTTGCTGCAAGGCACCCAGGAACGAATCATGCATCAGCCCAGCACCTTGAATTGGAAAGGACGGGACGGGAGGTATTGAGGAGCGTGGCTTTGACATCTAGCGCTGTGATATTGAAATCCAGCCCAAGTTACATGCATGTCCGATGGCATTGATTGACTGTCTAGCATTCGAAGGGTTTATGTAATACTCGCTCTCGCAGCTATTGACTGAATACCTCGACGCTCTCGCTAAGATTCACGGCGCAAAGCAATCGCCTGGAGGACAATATCTTCGGCGTACGGCAGACGCACGAGCCTTGGAGCCATGATGATGAAACTCGTGGCTTAGGTACTCGATCCCCTTTTGCCTGTGTGCGCAGCATTGACGCCTCTGATGAAAGACTGGACGGTACCTGCATTCAGGTGCTAGTTAATTTCCAATTTCTTGCTATGACACCACGTATCCGTGAGTCCAGCTGTCCAACCCGACGACGGCCACTGATCGACTACAACCACAAACACCTACATCATAATCGCAACCCAGTGACTTGGTAGAAACACATCGGTTTCAATGCGACGATCACACATATCTACGTAGTATCTACGTACAGATATTTGGCTTCTACAGCATAGCATCGCAGCATTGCATTGCAGCGCCAGCATTGACTGCATAGGCGGACAGCTACCTTGATCAAATCAACACTCGACCCAGGATTGCCCTTGCGATTCTCAAACACTGTGGGAAAGAGTAATCAACTGGTTCAGATCATAACAGACCTGGCCCTGGGCCAAGGCAATTACCAGTCATCTCAGCTCTGGCTGTGTTCTCGGCTACTGGGCGTTTGATGCTGGGTTTGATTGTGGTGAGGCAGGCTTGTTGGTGTTGGTGTTGCTCATTGACGTAGCATCCGTCCTCATATCCGGTTCTTTTCCTTTCGAGTGCCGGGCTATCCCATCCCACGGTCTCATCATACCCTACCTAAACGAGACGATTGACTTTGTTGATCCTGTGTTAAAACCTTGTCGGGTTCAACAGTCCAGACTCGGTTGAAGCTCGATTCTTTGCTCGTCATTTCCTGTCGAAAGGATCCCCACTCGTCCCCCACTGGTGATCATGCTGGAGTAGAAGGTTAGAGAATGCTTCGCAAAGCTTGGCCTGCTTGCGTGGACATGAAACTATGAAAGCCACCTCGGAAGCCAAACCCAAGTCTCAAGCCCCCCGGGTTTGGTCAATTTCAGTTGTGAGCATTTTACCACATGCGTGTTGGCCCGTAACTTTATAGGGATGGGTCTAATAAGTCTGGAGTCGATACACTTTGCACTTAGGTACACCGAAGATTTTGAGGATCCATTGACTTCCGGATGCAGCGTCATGCTACAACCTGACGGGAAGGAATACTACTTACCTACATAGGTAGATACCGTCGATAGAAATCAAGATCGTGTTACCGGTGAGGGTTTGTATGATGCCGGGTCCTACACATACGCACGCACAGGTTTGTACGTGACCAAGCGAGAGTATGTCAGCATTAACAAATACGAAACGCATTCCTACCTGGCCTTAGCCATCATCTCTCTTCGCATCCATGGATCGCATTGATTCTGATTCTGTAAGAGGCAAGCTAAGCTGAGCAATTGGTTGATTGGAGATACGTACCTCTCCACCCCTTTTTCACTACCCCTTGCAGATGTCGATGTGGCGCGTGCTCTGACGATCCATCTCCGATACATACAGCCAACCAACGTGATAATTGTCGGCCTCATCTCCATCAAACAAGCTATTCAAGGGTGGTGTAGCGGGCTGTTGTGGGGCTTCCCTGCAGCTGCATGTCCGAAACCCCGCTAATAAACCCGGCTCTCTTCTTGCCCATGCGCTTCTAGCATATCTGCTCCGTTCTTCATCTCCCATCCAAGGCCTCCCTTTTCCTTTCGGACAGTATCAAATACTGAGAACATTTCGTTGCTTGACATTAAATTGGCAAATGCCGAGCTATCCTTGCAAGTCATCCGAATCATCGAACACATGCTCGACTTCGCGAGCCGTCATTCTTTCATAGCTTGGCTGCACCCAGCAGAGCCAGCTCCGTTCGTGGCCACGGACAGTTCGGCTCGTCGTTGGTTTCTCTGCAGGTCACCCTGGACAGTTCCACAGTAGGAGGAGATTGGTTGTGTCACAGAATGATTGCCTTTGCCTCATGGTTCGGAGCTGGAGATACTCATTTGCTGGCCTTGGGGATCAAGAAAACTTCCGACATAACCAAAAGGTGCCAATAATAATTAGCCTAGAAACCTATCAGGTCTATCCTAAAATGGTCAGATTTTCATATCGCTAAGGATAATGATTCTAAGTCTTCTTGCCTCTCATACAATGGACTTCAGGGTAGGTCGGGGTGACGATTAAATATCAAGAACCGAACACTAGGACAACTCGAAGTTGGTAGCTACCCCCATGTCAAATCGTCAATGTCTTGCTTTCAAAACGTTGACACAATGAACTGATCGTCGTTGATCATCGGAGTCCGGCTTTGTTAACACACACATGATCCCTTAATCGGCCGCGCTACAGTATACTACTTTACTTCATGAATTATCAATCTGTCTACCTCTTTCCACCTATAAGTTGTAGTTCTCACACCCCTCTCAGCACGTATGTACTCCTCCCTTAGACACACTCAGCTCAGCCATCAACGCATTTGTCTTAAACTCATTGAGTCGATCACAGCGACTCAATACCGACTTCCGAGCTTGGGTGGCATGACACGCAATCCACAACTTTTCCATGTTCTAACAAAAAAGGGACCAGTGATTCCCATTGGAGAAAGCATCGGACACGGTGGCGCTGAACTTCATTCCTTCAGTGCACCTCGAACAACTTTATCCTCGCTTCTAAACCAAAACCATAATATTTAGTCCACTCGCGGCTCTGCTAGAGTTTGAGTATTACGTGGCCGACCTCTTAGAGCTGTATCAATGAGGAAGTCCAGCCTTGTCACCGGCGGCACCGAATTTGTCTATCGAGTTTCAGGCCTATAGACGATGATCGGTAGTTCTGGGCCTAGGACCAGGCAAATAGAGGCCGAAGTTCTACGGCCCAACATTGATGAACTGAAGATATACGTAAATATCGATATATATAGTCGTAGCCTTCAAACTTTGATCTGAACAAGCAATTTAGTTAGAACTTTCAAGCCGCTTTGCTGATCGATCTTGGTCCACATGAAAGCACAGGTCATTCTATACTGGCGTCTCGTTACATCCAGTACCCGATATCCTGGGTCTATCCTGGGATATAGTCCTCAATTCTCCACATATCTCCTTCAGTCACTGTCACGCGTGATATCTTACCACTTCAGTCACCGCTTCACAGAACTTCAATATGCCTTTGTACTTTTCAGTGATGCACCTACCCTACAGACTACGCTCTGATTTAATGTAGGTATGTTAAATCACTTACACAATAATGACTTGCCCTGGGCTAGTTTGCTTTGACTTGATTTTGAGTAGGATAGGAAACAAAATGGGCAGGCTCATACAATTAGCTGCACAAGACGATTCGGTTTCATGAATTTTACTTGTCTCTGCGAGTGACAAACTCTCAATAACGCCATTAACAGATGTCGACACTGATCGAGCTCTAAAAAACCAAGGGTTCCTTGTGATACTTTGCTCATATTATCTCGCCATCTTTCTTTCAATTAGAGACTGGGACGGCAGAACATCACCAGCCTTGGCATCATCACTTGGCGTGTGATAGCCGAGGACATCTGTTCAAAGAACTGGTCGATCGGACCAGCACACAAGTACACCACCAAACACAAAACTCCTAGGAATTGATGCCGCACAAAGAAAAGAAACTGTGATACTACGTACGCCGCTTTAAGACAGGGCCGATCGATTCGGCGACATGCAATCACGACATGGTACAACCGTGCCGTCACTTCTCGAAGCAATCTCATACATTCTCGTGAACCCCTCTAAAACGGCCTCAAGAAAAGACCAAGACAATATTCCCATTATTGTTTCTTTGTTGGCGGCCTTTATGAAGGCCAGAGGGGGTGTAGATGATGTCAGCCAACCAACAACACGACCCATTCTGAACATCAAACATGGGCGCTTGAAAGGCCCGTTTCTTGTTTCACGAAGCGCACAAGCGCCGAAAATAGAGGAAAAAGACAGCCAAAGTGTGATAAGGCAAGGGCCAGCTCTGACTGCTGTAATGCTATAATACACTTGTCCCAGAGATTCGTACTCAAAGGAGTAGTGAGCTTGAAATATAAAGCCCGTCTCAATAGACTTGAGTTTGGCCATGTCAAGCTCAGTTCACAGTATCAAGAGTCTAACTACTACGTTAAACTTTACCTCGCTTAACATACGAGCCTCTATTCAGTCAGGAAAGCAGGTTACCGCCGTATGCCCCCCTCATGGCGTGTATATGTCGGTTCCAGCTTAGGTTTCTGCCCATCACACCAAGCCAATCGTCCCCTCTGCTGGCCGACGTTTATTTGAAACGAAACGGCTAGTTGCATGAAAACAGTTACGCTGCCTGAATGGGTCTAAATGAGGCCGAAACAAAAGCCCCGGCTAAGAGGCCAACGACACAGAAATGGTCATGTGCATGGTCTGGGGCATATGTGAGGTTGTGCGACTCTGAGGGCCAGTCACCGACAAGAAGACCCTATTCTAGGTTCAAATTTGTGACCATCCTCATACATGCGGCTCAAGGAGCATGCTTGTTGCATATCAAATGCCTTTGGTCACTACGAGTTTGACCTCCGGCATCTCGCCAAAATCCGTGTTGGTCACTGGAAAACGGTGTGGCGGTGGCCTCGGCAGCTCCTTTAGATGTTGTCAACCGGTCTCATGCATCGTAATCATATACCTCTTTGCCCATAAAATGTCGATCTCATCATGTGGTCTTCACCAGATCACAAAAGAAGGACATGCCGAATTGTGGCTCCGCCCCTTAGCCGAACTGCAGTGTTGTTTGTGACTTTTCTCAAATGTCTTGGAGTGCCGTGTATCATGCGTCCAAGGCTCGCTGCATGATGCTGCAGGTTCTGTTGCGTTTGGGGGCTGCAATGCTGTGACCAGTAACTGCTGTTGATACGCTTGATCTGTTTGAGGTTAAGTGAAATGCTGAGAACCTGAGCTTTCATAGCGAGTTGAAGGCGCCATAACAATATCATGTCGTAGCAGCTATTGACACCGAGGTGCCCGTTGATGTGTGAAATGTCACCGTCAGTCAATATATTGTTTGGCTTGGTGAATGGAGTGAAAAAGACTATATCGAGCTGGATATGGGACCTGCAGCTTCGTATTCAATGATATATAATACCGCATGTGAGCAAACGGATTTTGATTTGATAGCTGGCAGTTCTCTCTTTGATTCATCAACAAATATACATGACCGAACCTCGATCTTAATAGATTCCAGCGCTCTATTGTTGCACATCCTCCTGCCCCGGAACGAAGGGCTTGCCGTCCCCAGGCCCGATGCGTACATCAGCGAAGATCTGCTTTGGTCGAAGGTGAACAGGGGTCGAGTTCGTTGGCTGATCGGGGATCTTCTTCTCGAGTTTCTATATCTTGTATTAGAACCTTCATCTAGAGTGATGGGCCATAGTTGTCGTACCAGATTATCGTAGACGCACTTGTTGAGCTTCCACTCAGCAGGACGGCACTGCCACAACTGGTGATTTCGATTGTCGAGGCACTCCCAGTGCTTGCGGAACTCAGCCAGGCAGTGAGTGTTGATATCCTTGATACTGTTGATCATGTCAGTGGCTGACCCCAGCCTGGAAGCAAGATGCGCTTCAGGAAGACCACCAGACTATACGGTCTGCTGAGCCTTAGATAACATACACGCTGGAGGCACATCGGGTAACTCGTCGGCCCTCCTTCAAGCACTCAAGCTCTCCTCGGCCAGGGTTCTCGTTCTTGCATTGCATATAATCGTCATTGTAGTCGCGGCATCGAGCACCGATGAAGAAGGAGGCTGAGAGTAGAGGAGCAGAGCTGGCACCGACCTCCTTGACAGCGGGAATATCGGCGGGCAACGGAGTGGTGTCAATGAGCAGCTGCTGGGAGAATCTGATGGGTTGATTAGTTAGCCAATTATCAGCTGTTATAGAGCTCAATTACATCCGCTGGGAGCTCCGGAGCAAATGCAAGAAAGTCTGCTGTCGAGTGAACATACTGGGGCCTTCGGGTAGACATGGTGCCGGTATTCTGCGAAGCTCGTCGTCAAACGTTGCGGTGATTCCAGAATCCAGAAGTGGTTATGTGAGGTCGTTTGGCTAGGATTTGGTAGCGTAAGGTAGGAATTGGCTGGCTGTGATTGGTGGTTCGGTGAAGCGAGGCTGGGCGCAAGGCTGCAACGGGGCCCAAGGTGAGCCGTAGCTCTGTTTTCGCGTCGCTCAGCTCCAATAATTCTAAGCCGCCAAAAAAAACACGGCAAACAATCAAACAATCACATTTTCAGTCTTGCAGCCCCGACAAACTTTGACTACGACGACTACACAGTCGCAGAACGTGAATCAGTCTTATATTGAGCTACTAGCTACCTCTTTCGCCCGGGTTCCGTCTCGGCAAGGAATCTCATCAAACAAAGCTTAGCTTGCCGACTGACAGCTCCCGATTCAGACGTCGCAACACCATCACCCAACATGTCGCTCTTCGGACAGGCTAGGCCTTCGCTATTTGGACAGTCGCAGCCCGCTCAGACAACTGCGCCGACTCAGAGCACAGGATTCGGTCTAGGCCAGCCTCAACAACAGCAACAAGGCAATCCACTCGGCGCATCGATCCAGCAACCACAGCCGCAACAGATGCCAGCTCTATCTCAATCGCAAGCTCAGCTGTCAAACTCGCTATGGCAGCCTGGAAAGGAAACACCGCGTATGTCGTCAAGAAGGAGCTGTTCTCTTACATCGCAAGACTGACCCTTGCATAGATCAGAAGCCGATTCTGGAGCAAATGAAGCTTGTTACCGAGAAATGGGACCCTGCGAACCCCAACTGCGTCTTCAAATACTATTTCTACAACAAGGTCGATGAGAGCCACGTTCCTTACTACAAGCCTCAATCTCACGAAGACCCTCGGGAATGGGAGGAAGCCCTACAGAACAAGCCAGCCCCTGGGTTCATGCCCGTTCTTTGTTCCGGCTACGCTGGCGTTGCCGACCGCCTTAAAACGCAACAGCGCGCCGTTGCCGATTTCAACACTCGTCTCCACCAGATCAACGGCAGCCTGGATGCCATTCTTCAGCGCCACGAGCTCGAAACTGAGGTTCGCGCGGTCGCAGCTCGTCGACGACAGACAACAATTAGCGAAAGATGCCTAGCACTTGCTGCGCGGATACAAGTGCTCCGCAACCGTGGCTATGCACTGAGCGGCGATGAGGATGACCTGAGCAGCCGCCTGCAGACTCTGGAGCGAGAAGTTCAAGACCCTGCTGTTGGAGCAAGAGAGGAAGAACTTTGGAGCCGACTTATTGTGTTGCGAGGCTATGCTGATCAGCTCAGCAAGGAGCTGGATAAGCCTACCGGTTCTGAGGGAGAGAGTATTGATCCAGAGCGAGAAGCCAAAGCAAAGCGAGTAAGTGACGGATCGATCGCGGTACACACAAACCAGCTAACCCCTTTTCAGGTGCTGGAGGATTATGAGAAGCAGATCCAGCATATCAAGAAAGAGCTCGAGGCTTTATCGACAGATTATGCAGAGTGGGAGAAGACCAGGAACCCGCACTCAAAATAGATGGAACTTAATCAGGGCACACAGTTTACAAAGGTGGTAAAGACGGAGCAACTGTCTTTTGTTAGGATGTATATTGGTGACATAGAGTTGGAGTCAGGACTGGGTATTCATCCTAGGCGTCATAGGATACGGAACGTAACTCTTTGTAAAGTCTAAGAATAATGTCGACACAGCAAGTGATACCTCTATTTGGGTTTATGAACTGGGAGCGGATATGGTGCATTTTGATGTCGTGAATGATGTTGCTGCGCGGCTTTTACCACGTCTTGGGATATGTATTGTACAGATTAATCATGACTTCCTACCCGTCCCATCTAAACCGGTTCTATTGTACATGGCGCGGCGGAAGCACCATCGACCGCATTGCAGGCTCATAGCACTATCAAGACAACACGGACAGATTCATAGTCGTAAACGGTGGTATTGTTGTTTAGAAGATCTTGCCGACGAGGTCGATAGCGAAGGGAGCTGGGGAACATCGTTAGCACCACTCATCTTAAACCAGGAAATTTCACCAAACGTACAGAGGTAGAGGAGAACAGCAGTGGTAATGGCACCTTGGACTGTAAAGGCAGCGTCGGCCTCAAGAGCGCGGATCTCTTCCTGAGACTGCTGAGGGGGGGCGACTGTAATGGATCAGTTTGCTAGTTCAACAATTCAATTGGAGTTCGACATACATCCACCAAACATTTTGTATGTAATTTAATCGAAGAAGAAGTGTTTGGTTGAAGGGCAACGCTCGTTGATAGCAAATTAGACTCGGGTATGATGCTATCTCGTTTCGCTGTCATGGGTCAAAGAATTTTGAACAAGCGCGGTTCAGATTCCAAAAAAACGCTGGCCAATCAGATGCTGCGATTGATGGCGAACTCTCAGCTCTTATCGATAAGCAGGCTGCCTATGTCATGAGAAGACTGATCAACTTTCCATCCATCGCGACAACTGTGTTGATTACTAAAATAGTAGATATAACTACACATGTGCAGCTAAGCATCGGATTTTCTCTCCAGTCGACATGGATATCATAATGACCAGCCAGCCGTATGCTGTGACTCAAAAATTTCACAAAGTATAGGCCATCAAGCCATGGCAATCAATATCCAGGGTATCATCCCTTTGATTCTATTCATTGTAATCATAAGATAGCAGAAACGACTTCCGCGTACGTTTTTCTCCTTCTATTTGCCATTTCCCAAAACCTTTGATTCTTTTCAAACACTATGCTTCAAAGACTAGAGCAACACCGTCGTCACCAGCGGTGACGATCCTCTCCCCTGTCTCGCCTTGAACAAAGCCCAAGACGCCGCCACCCTCTCCATCACCACGGTGGCCCTTCCATTCTTTTTGCAGACCAGCCTCAGCAGCTGTTGCGGGAGCGTTGGGATTTGTGGCACCAGCACCTCGGAGGTCCCAGCGGCGTACGGCACCGTCCATGCCGCAGCTGGTCAGTTGCCATGAGTTGGGGATGAACTCGAGCTTGACAATGGCATGTTCCTCATGGGCGCCGGAGATGTGTCGTCGGACAGCGAAGCGGCGGGTGGCATCGTAAACTACAATAGAGCCGTCCACGGAGCCGGCTGCGAGAAGGGTGGAAGGAGGTGTGTTTGGCGTTGTGACGAGAGCAAGCGACTCGATACTCTCAGATTGGGTGTGCAGTGCGGCGAGAATTTGGCCGCCAGCGGTCGCCGTTGACTGGCCAGTAGTCTTGCCTCCAGCTCGAGCACGAGCCTGGGGCTGAGGTCCGGAAGATGCAAGTCGTGGAAGGGAGACGATCTTGATGGCGCCAGTGGCACCACCGACAGCAACGAAAGCACCCTTGGGGTCAATTGCAAGCGAGTAGAGACCGCCCTCAACCTCGAAACGCTGATCCTCGGCAGTCAAAGCCACCGCAGTCATACCGTTATCGCCAACGAGGTTCTTGGCAGTAGCCTCGCCCCAAACGTCCCAGACGTACAAGCTTCCATCCTCGGAGATGGTAGCTAATAGAAGGCCATCAGGCGTCCAAGCACCGGCGGTACAGGCACCGGTGTGTAGGAAGTAGGACTGAACGATCTGAAGAGAGTTGGCTTTATCTGTGGGATCGACTGTGTAGACCCAAACTGAACCATCGGAAGCGCCTAGAGCGATGGTGTTGGGGTTGGTGGAAGATGGGCATGGCGCAATCCAGTTGACCTCAGGCACTTCCTGTGCTTCACCAATGAAGTCCATCTTGACAGAACCACCGTTCGAGATGGTTGCCTTCCAAGCGCGCAACCTTCCGTCAAGTCCACCACTGACGAGGGCCTCTCCTTGAGGCAGAGTCCATGCGAGTGTGTTGATCGAGTCTGTGTGGCCATCTAGGCTAAATAGAGAGGGTAGCTGGGTGCTCTTCAGGGCGCCTGCGGCGGGATCGCTCGAGAAACTAGCAGGAAGCGGAGGTCGTGATTGAGCAGAGGCCGTGTTGAAGACCCATCCTGCACCGGGAGCATCATCTTCCTGGCCAGCTGAACCGCCAACCGCGATGATGGAGGGATACTTGGGATGCTGGGCGATGGTGAAGAGAGAGTCTTTAGGTTCGTCGAAGTAGCCGATGGAGTCGTTTTGGAGCAGAATCTCCTCATTGTCGGAGTCCATAGCAAGATCCTCATCGTCGACAATCTCCTCGGCGGCATCCTCGGCGGCGAGCATATCCTCCTCGAGCTCCTCGTCGACAGGCTCTTTTTGATCGCGGGGGTTAGAAGACGACATGATGGCGGGGTAATTTTATGACGAGGGTACGACGAGTGATGTTCGATGAGAGAGATAGATATTATAAAAAAAACAAGAAGAGTTGAACAAAGAGAATCAACAATATGCACTAGCTCCCTTTCGTTTCTCAGTTGTTACTTGCTTGATAAGCAGGTAAATGGTTTTTCAACTTTTTGGTGGTCGGCGAGACAAGGGTTTTTTTTTCCCTGACTGCGGGGTGGTGGCGGTCATGGTAGGCCGCTTAGCTCCAGAACGTAACGGAATGGATCTTGGGGTATGAACTCGATGTGCTCTGATAAACGAATCAATATTAGCAGCTATCTCATTAGGGTATTACAATCATTAAAAGGAGGACAAGTAAGTCTAGGTAGCTTAAAGCGTATAAGTGTATTGGAAGTGCCTATTGTAATGAGGTTGAGGCCAATAAATGTTCACTTACATCAATCCTCCGATGGTAAACCCTTCTATTCGGTCCCTCTTATTTGCAACAAGTATAAGCTTTTATGCTGTAGTTAATGGACGAGGTACACCGTTTGCATTCAGGTGTGAATGGACCTTTTCTTCATGATTTTATGATTGACAATAGACATTTGTAATTCCTCTCATAAAAAACTGCCAAACTGCTTGAAAAAAAAGGTCTCTATAATTAGGTAGCTTGATGGTGACATAATTAAGCGCCCAACAATCAGCAGTATACTATATACACCAGCAACGCCTAAGTAGCAGCAGCTTTCAACCATCCAGAACCTCAACCCAGTTCTTTTCTGACTGCTTCCGCCTCCATCTATCCTTCGCGGCTTGGCGCATAGCCTTCTCCTCTTCTCCAACCTCATCGGCCTGTGTTGCCATTTCCCGAATCTGATGCTTGAGACCCAATGAAAGCATCTTATACCATCCACCATGAAACTTGCAACGCTTGCGCTCACACATGCCGCGAACTTCGTCGCCTTCTCCTAGAGGATCGCTCATTCGAGACGCTTTGAAAATAGCCTCGCCTTCTGGCGACTTTGCAAACGCCTCAAAAGCGTCCCGGGCACCAATACTGTCGAGGCGTTCATCGTATCCGCAGATATCTTCCTTGAAGCGACCGGCAGTAATTGCAGCTTGTCGTCGCTCATGTGCGAACTCCAAGAGAGTGAGCATTTTGTGGCAGAGAACTGTCTCCTCGGCCAAGTGGAAGCGTGCTGCGGCTGCACTTTCGAGATACTCTTTCTCCTCCGCAGAGAGGTGCATCTGGTCGGGATTTTCTGTGATACTTGTTAGCCGATTTGCGTGATAGGTAGGATATGACAGCGACACACCTTTCTCAGTTCCGTTTGTACCATTTGACTCTTTGCCTGCAAATGGTGCCTTGACCAGCCTCCAAAACCCTTCTTCGTCAGTTCCCGAGAGACCACCTTGAAGGAGCGCCATGAATTCCTCCTGGGTAAGCTGGTCGTTAACTCCTCCTTTTCCCTTTGCCTTGGGCAGCTTGGCTACCATGCGCTCCCACCATGTTTGCGCATGCTCGTTGGAGCAGAACACGCTCTTCTCCTCCTGGGCTATTCGGGCCGCCTTTCTACATCCGCCCAAGGCGCATGTTTTCTTGTATAAAGTTGTGAGGCTTTCGTTTGTGCAGAGTGGACAGATGAACTTTTCGATTAGATTTTCGCCAACTTCTTTGTTCATGTTGATACATTCTCCATGGAACCAATCCTCGCAATTTTCGCAACATATCATCCACCGGTGGTCGTCTGCCCCACGGCATAGGCAATATGGTCCATGGTCGGATTCCTCGAGTTCGGATCCTGCCGAGTCATGTGCATCTCCCGCGGAACCTGATCGCGCGGGTTTGGCTCTTTTTGCCGCCCTTGGCCCTCCTGTTTTCTTTGATCGCTTAGGCGTCTTCTTAACTGTCGAAGCGATGCCTTTCTTCTTTGAAGCTGTGTGAGCAGCCATGTTGTGAAGTTCTGCAGATGTAGAAGGAGGATGTGAAGGTGAGTTGGAGGAGGCGGGGTGGGCATCTGACGGAGGTTGAGGGGTACTCTCGGCGACCGTTTCGCTCTTTGTGTCATTTTCAAAGGGCTCAGAGCGAGAGTCTTCGCTTTGTCCTATTGTTGGTGTGGTTTGTTCCATGGTGGAGTGTTGACAGTGGCAGATATTGCCCCTTATATATAATTAATGTGGTCACTTGACAATACGATTTATATAATAGAGCGAGAAACAGACAATTCAAGGGAAATATAAGCACCGCCAATTTATTAAGCTAATCGAAAAAAAATTCGAAAAAAAACGGAAATTGAAACTTCGGTGTAAGTGACAAGCTGTTGGATGGAGATGGCAGAAGTAATGGTGGATAGTCTGAATGGAATGACTAAGGCGGAACCAAACCCGGTAAAAGCCCGGACCATGTATTTTTTTTGGAGCTTACCTTAGGTAGGTTGTGACAATCGAAAGATGTAAGTTTACGTAGTAGATTCTTTAGCTTTTGCATGAGTTTATCGACTCTTGCCTAGAGTCATTTCACCATGTCGAACTCAGTCACGACTTCAAGAACACTGAGGGGTGTGTTTTCATCTCTCTCGACAAGACAATGCCAGCGATGTTTGTCCAGCAGCGCCCTCCAGCCCAAGCAGCTCCGACCAACCCTCTCACGAGCGACAATCCAGTCGAGACAGCCCATTACTCAGCGCCGAACGAAATACAAGACGATCGAGCAGGCGAAGAGCCGATATAGCAATGGGGTATGAATAGAAAAGATCTGGAGGAAAATGCGATGGCGATTGAAGAAACAGCTGACAAATGCACAACAGCCCTTTTCTTGGAAGGCCGGAATTCTGTTCGTCGGTACCTGCGGCCTGTTAGTATGGTACTTTGAGTTTGAAAAGGCGCGCATGCAGCGCAAGAGAATAGCTGAGGCGGCCAAGGGCGTGGGCCGACCGAAAGTTGGAGGAACCTTTGAGTTGATCGATCAGGATGGAAAGCCATTTACCAGCGAGATGATGAAGGGCAAACACTCTTTGGTATGTCAAGGAAACGAGCTTCGCAGTTTTAAAACGATGATGTTCATGGCTAATCCTTATTAGGTTTACTTCGGTTTCACTCGATGCCCTGATATCTGCCCCGAAGAACTCGACAAGATGGCTACCATGTTGGATATCGTCGAAGAACAGGCCCCGGGTGCACTTCTTCCCATCTTTATCACCTGCGATCCGGCCCGTGATACCCCCAAGGCTCTTAAGGATTACCTGGGCGAGTTCCATGAGAAGTTCATTGGCTTGACCGGCACGTATGATCAGATCAAGGCGCTCTGCAAGAAGTACCGCGTCTACTTCAGCACACCTCAGAACGTCAAGCCAGGACAGGACTATTTGGTGGACCACAGCATCTACTTTTACTTGATGGACCCGGATGGTGATTTCGTTGAGGCATTGGGCAGACAACACTCGCCGCAGCAGGCCGCAGCGCTTATTTTGGACCATATGAAGGACTGGGATAAGAAATAGAGCATTCGCTACATGGTTGGGTTGTACGATGAGCAGATATTGCGGGTGATGTAAAAGTACTGTAACACCAGAATCATGAACTCATAGAAGGATACTGTGATATTAGGAACCACTCAATCAACTGTACATTTCCATGAACTGCATTAAAACAAGAGCCTCGCGAATGATTCTTTTTTGTGTCATAGCCTGCTGGTAATGAACTTATATATCGGGCACTGGGTTATGGCGATCCTCGGCTCGCATCAATTGTGGGTGGATATTACCGACAAGTCAGTCCTCGTATCAACCATGACTCTAACAAGTTGGCACTTAAAACGTTACAACTAATAGTTAACTTTGAGCATTACACGTCGTCGCTGTACCTTTTCTTATCCTGCCATCTCACTGGAACCTCTAATCTTGAACCTTTGGCGTATATTTTCTCCTATAACTTACTTGATCCTTCGCGTTTCGCTGAATATGCAACGCTTCGGTGCGGTCGGCCAATGCCGATTCGCCGCACGTCGATTGACGCAGCTACGGTCTGTCGCACCGACGACGACGGCTGTCTTGAAAGCCTCATCTATATCACAAAGGCCCTTAAATACCTCTAGCGTTTGTCTATCCAAGCCAAAGGGCTCACTAAGTGCCAACCCAAATCAATATGAGGAGCCCACCGACCTGGCACGAAAGCTGTTTTCCGAGTTTGCCTTTGCATTTGAGTAAGTCGGCTTCGTACGGTGTCTTGCATCCTTTCCTTCAGCTCGGGAAATATGTTCGCGAATACAAAAAGTGTAACAGGAGCTGACAAACGACAGTATTGACGGGGTCCTGTACCAAGGCCGCAACAGAGTGGATGGAGCTGAGAAAGTCATCAAGATGCTCAGAAGCAATGGCATCCGATATGTCTTTTTGACAAACGGCGGTTGCGTCCCTGAAGATAACAAAGCAGAGACTCTTCAAGAAAGACTCCAGATCGCCAAGAACGACGATGTGGTAAAAGGCAGGATGATTCTGTCCCACACGCCAATGAGTGGTTGGAGTGACGATGCCAAGAACAATGGCACTGTCTTAATTACAGGCTCTCATCCTGAAAAAGCTCGTCAAATTGCTCTTGGGTGAGCATCATTCCTATGGGCAAATATTATCTGGTAAGCTAATTGCTATAGGTATGGATTCAAGCGTGTTGTCACCCCGGCGGATATCCTCGCCGAGTGCAAGGACGTG
Source organism: Fusarium agapanthi (assembly GCA_001654545.1). Classification (NCBI taxonomy): domain Eukaryota; kingdom Fungi; phylum Ascomycota; class Sordariomycetes; order Hypocreales; family Nectriaceae; genus Fusarium; species Fusarium agapanthi. The sequence goes on along the minus strand of LTDI01000058.1, from coordinate 39,903 downwards.
TTCCCCTTTGAGCATGTTGACGGCGAGGTCAATGGCAAGCCGACGCCATTACCAGATGGCAAGCGAATTCCTTTGCTGAAGGACCCTTATACAACCAATGTCCCTGCGAACGCCCTCAAAATTGACCACATTTTCATCTGGAACGATCCAAGAGACTGGTCTGTTGATATTCAGATCATCCACGATCTTTTAATATCTCATCAAGGCTACATCGGAACTGTTTCGAACCGGAATGGTAACGAGTCTCTGCCCAACAATGGCTGGCAGCAAGATGGCCAACCTGGACTATGGATCTCCAACCTTGATATGTTATGGAAAACAAACTATCCTGTGAACCGATTTGGCACTGGAGCATTCATGGAGGCACTCAAGGGAGTATGGTCATCGACTACCAACGGAACAGAACTGCAGTTCAGCGCACTCGGCAAACCATCCAACCATACGTACAAATACGCTCATGATAGGCTGCTACAGTACTACCATGATATGGCTTGCAATCGCGGTCAAAGCCCTGGGCACGATACATCCAAATGCCACCCTCTTCGACGCGTTTACATGATTGGCGACAACCCAGAAAGTGATATCCGGGGTGCTAGCGAATTTGAAGCGGAGGATGGTACCGAGTGGGTGCCCATTCTTGTACGAACTGGCGTCTGGCGACAGACATCGACGGAAAAGGAGCCTCGATACAAACCAGCTGTCATCGTGGACGATGTCGTAGATGCTGTGGTTTGGGCGCTCAACAACGAAGGCATCAAGGCCACCAGGGAATGGGTATTGTCTGCTCTCTCGCACACGAAGGGTTGCGTGAAGCTGCCGCCTCTGGAGATTGGGGATCAAGTTAGCCTCGAAGATGGAGCCAAGTACCCAAGCGAGTTGGAGGCAGCTGAGGCAAGAATATAGAAACTGTGCAATCTCAAATGGATTTTGAACACTGGGCGTAGAACATGAAGCATTCCCATTGCAATTTAGGATAATAAATCTCCAAATTTATCTGGTGGTTGCCTATTTCGAAATCTCAAGGCTGACTTTCCAGGGAAGGGTATCTTTTTCCATACCTCGTACCAAAGCTGAAAAGGAGTTGATTATACCTTGCGTGAAACAGGGGGCACATATGCAAGAGGAGTCCCCAAAGTCCGTTCCCTTGCAGATACTGTTGGCGCTAACGAGCTGCATCCATCACAACCAACAACACCAACATGGTGTCTGACCACTCGAATAGGTATGCCGATGAGCTGTTAGAAGGCCAATTGATCTAGACGACAAGAGTAGTAAGTGATTGAGAAGACAAGTTCAATTTCTTCCATATCCTCAAAAGTCCGGTTTTGCTCATCTACCACGTAGACTCGCCAATCTGGTGATAGTCCATATTCTTGATCTGGACCAGGGCACGTACATGGGGTGTCACATCGTGGCCGCAGCTGCAGGCGATACAGTTCGCTCGTGACCCCCCTTCTCAAGGATGTCCCAGCCTCCACGAAGGACAGAAGACATAAATGGTATTAAAAGGTCGCTCGCGTAGGAGTTCCCTCACCACTTGCTTTCCTCCTCAAGCTTGTTCTTTGTGAGCCTTGAAATCGACAGCTTTATGTCCCGGTCCCTCGTGTATAACAAATCCCTGGCCCTAGTCTTAACTCCTGGAAATGAGTCCAGCGAGCAGCCTCGCCGAGGCTCACAGCAGCCTGTACAACGCGCTCAGGATCCCACAGACCGGAGACATCGACTGCTTTGCAGGGAAGGAGACCCAGAGCCAGTGCCTCCACACGCTTCCAAAACGGCGACGAGCATTGATTAAGCCAATTGTGCAAGCCCTGGCTGTTCAAGAATCTAACGGTGAAGACCAGAAGGCCACCATTGATGCTTCTCTGCGGGACTTGGCCAAGAAACTCGTCTGCCACAAACCAGAAAAGATACACACGGAAACACTCGTGTTCGATGGAGACATCGTTTCGAATCCCGTGACCTATGCCCATGCCTTATTAACTAGGAGTTTCTATAACTGGCTCGAGAAGAAGAGCAAAGAAAATCCAAGGCTGGTACGGTCTTCTCAGAAATCATCGACTTCCCTTCGAGGACGAGGGGTAGTGTCCACGAACAAACGAACTTCGGGTCAAAATCAGAGTTCTATCATTTACGACATAGACGACGGCGAGCACTCAGATGACGGTGTAGACGATGATATAATCGAATCAGTTGAAGAAGACGAAGAGAAAGGCGAATATTCCAGTCAGGTATCTACAACGCCGGAACTTCGACGCCCTAGACTTACCAGGGAGAGCCCTCTGAGTGACAGAGAGATCCCCAGGACGCCTCCAAGAAATCGTGGTTCGGGGCATCGCGACATTTATCCCCAATCACCGGGCCCGCTATTATACCCAACACCTACGGATGATGAATTCTTTACTTCACCAGGGTCTGTCGCCTCGCCAGATCCCAGTGAGATCTTCACACCATATTCGACGGTCTCGACACCATACTCTACCTTCAGCACTAAGGGGTGCGAAACTCAACGATCTTCTTTTCGTCAGACCTCCTACGATGAACGGCACATGGAGAGTCCAACGCGCAAAAAGATACAGACAGACGTTGAACTCCTTTCAAGTGATATGATGATTAAAATGAAACTAAACGTGGTTGACTTGGTTAACCGGAGTGAGGAAGCTGAATCAGATACGGAGTCATTGCGATCTCGTCGCTCCATGACCTTCGACGACACGGAGAAATCGCCAGTTCATGATATTATGAGTCGACTGGTAAAGCCAGTTAAAGCAATAAGCTTGAGACCTGGGTATATATATTGCTTTGCCGAAAGGTCAAAGCCTGGATTCCTCAAAATTGGAAGCGTAGTATGTCCCGAGTTCAGCAAACCTGATCAAGTTGAAAGGAGGATAGAGGAATGGAAGCGTGACTGCAAACATGACCTGGACTACAAATTCAAGGTCTTCATGCCCTGTGCTGTTCCGAAGATGGAGAAATTGATCCATCAAACTTTGCACAGAGAGAAAAAGAAGGCCTCTTGTCCGAACAAAGCCTGCAAAAAGAAGCACCGGGAATGGTTCAAGATAACGGAATATGAGGCACGCCGAGTTATCGAGATCTGGCAAAAGTTCAGCAGAATGGACCCATATGACAAAGAACGCGGCGTTTTGGGGGATTATTGGGCGCGATATGAACTGACTCAGCTGGACAACGACTGTCTTTGGAATACCAAGAAGTGGTTAGCCACAGAATGGTTCAAGTTGATCACAGAGGCTGTCGAAACTTCGATGCAAGAGAAGCTGAAAGCCTTGGAGCAACAGCTTGAAGAGATGGGACAACAACTGGCTGTGTTAAGGAGGGCTCAAGAACGAAATTTCATCTAGAGGTGCAGTTTGGGCGACTTCGAGTTCTAAGTTTACCACATTGGACGCCTGTTGATGGAAGTGTTTAAGGTCTCGCCATAGTTATTATGCTTTGTATTAGTAATTACTGTTTCATTAGTTAAAGCATTGGATACCTGTTAAGATGTGAAAGGTCAAGTATTGTGCTACTTATCAGTCGTTCTGTCCTACACGGGTATACCGGAGGCTATGTGAGCAAGCACTTCACCAAATACGGAGTACGGGGCACGAACGTTTAACTTGTCAGAATGAGGCTGTCTCGTCCCACCTCGTTGAAGATAGAATGTTGAGTCTGGAGCGTGGGGGACATTTGGATGGATGAGATGTGTTACCTGAACTCAGGGAACAAGAAAACTTCTGATGTTATATCAGGGTGTCAAGATAAACTAGTCTAAAGGCCTGCTAGGATATACCCTACTTATCTAAGTCTTTTTATTACGTAGAAAGGGGTTCCTAATTTTTTTTTTTTGCCTCTGCTTGCCTGACGACAGCACCACAACCACACGAGACCTTCAGTAGAAAGAGGAAGAGGTAGGACGACGTTATGCCGAGGGTAGCCCCCCCCCCACGGCTTCGGTGCCCGAGAGTGGGTCAATAGTGTCCGGGGCCGGCAAGACAGGTTCCGGAGACCAGCAACCGGCACGGAAGGAAGAAAAGAATTCACATCAATATCGTCACAGGGACCCTGAAGGTCTTGGCGGTGAAGCTGGAGCATGTGAGACACTTCCCAAAACTGCCACCGAGGTCACCTTAGGGCCTAGTGCCACACTACGTCACCCTTGTAGGACCAGGCCTGGAACCTCTTAACGCCTCCCGACAGCCTCTGTTGGTTTTACTGTAGGCATCCGTTGGATCTTTCCTGTTTTTCTTCGGTGACGGTTTTTTGGGTAAAACTCCATTCAAACCGCATTTGGTTGTCAAGAATTCGCCTCTTTTGGACGCGAAACCTATATTCTTCCTTGAAAGTTGATGTTGTGACGTTTGGGTTAGTTATGTAAGGAAAAGAGAGCCAGTCTAATTTTACGGTCCAGATCATGTGGACTATTTTCCTTGGTGAACCTTCCCTTTTATATGATTGGTATCACTCTCTTATCTCGTGCTTCTATCAACTTCTTATCTTGCTAACTCACCACTTATCTTCATCAGTAGGTAGTTTTTTTTATTCTCTAGAGACCCTTTATCTTTTTGTTTGACGATAACCATGCCATTTTAAACTTCAATCAAACGCCTCAGCTCACAAACCAGCCAATACCAATAAGTCGTTTCGATACCCCAAGTCCCTTGTTCTGCTAATCGCACCCCCTCTGCGTCTACCCCAGCCGCAGCCCAGAAGAGCCAGTGACCCGTGGGCCGCTTTTCTACTTTTGGGAGAGAGGAGGATCTTGCATCTGTATCCGTACCCGTACCTCTCTCTCTCTACGCCTCAATTCTCTACCAACATTCCTCCCATCTCCTTGGTCCTATCTCTCTTCTTACACCGCGACTCACCTCACTTCCCTACTGCACTTTTCACTTCGCAAAATATTCATATATTTTGTGACTCTCTTGGACAACTCAGAACCCTACTTTAGAAAGCAGAACCTCCTCCCCCGCCATGTCTGCGGTGCCGAGCCCCACGATCAACGGCTCGTTTGCCCAGCAGCAGCCATTGCGCTCTGCCCTCAAAAATGAAGATGACGTTGATCGCCCATGTCCCTCGAGCGGCTCTCTCAAAGGTACGTCGTAACTTGGCCTTGACCGAAGCGCCTTGCTTCAGATGGCGTTTATATTGCGCAATTCGTTTTCCTCAAGAATATATCGGTTGAGAGAGAAATTACTGGGTGCATCATGAGCTGTGGCGTGGGTTCAAAGGCAAGAATGCTATATCCGAACACACACAATCTGTAGCTTCGCTCCTACGATTATGTCTGATCATGCCCCGATATCTCTCTCCTCTGCGATGCATCTTGTCTTGCATGCAGCTCTTGCGCTTTGTTACCAAAATTTCCAACCAAAATGATCCAATGCTTATATACCACAGCTGTCCAGATCGCCGAACCCGAATCCGAAATTCAAACTCTCGAGGATGACTCCCAACCTGCCAAACAATTCCCTACCAACCTCAGACGACGTCTGAGCGGTAAACCTCTGCCCTCTCCTCTTCCCAACAACTCTCCTAGGTCTTCCTTCAGCGACAGCCCTTCTGGCAGCCGGCCTGAAGAGACACCTCCTACTTCGAACCCTTCTTCTCACCACCACCATGGTCATGGTCATGGCCACCGCGGTCAGTATTATAGTGAGAAACTACTCGCCCAGGTTGGAGATTGGTTAGAGCATGAACGGGCCAAGGCACACGCGAGGAAGTCAAAGAAATCGCACCGCAGGCGCAAGTCCAAATCGCCAACTAAGGATACGAAGGGAGAAAGTGTTGCGGAGGCCGTGCCAGAACCCCAACCGGCTCAAGCACCCGCACAAGGCAGTAATGGACGACCTCGCTCCGATTCTCTCGACTCTGATTCAAGCGATATTTCTTTTGATCGACTTCAGCGTATCCTGGAGGAATCCTTATCTCACATGGGTCTCAACTCTCTGCCTCATCTGACTCCTAGAGTATCCCGCCCTAAGCATCGAAAGGTTCCATCTCGATCCTCTCTTCGTGGCCTTTCTTCCGATACTGAATATGCGGATGGGGACGCCATTGTACCCAGTTGCGATGTCTGGCTTGACAACTCTAAGACAATGAGCTACGGAGGTGGGGCTGCGGATGATGAAGATCAGGATCCGGCCGATGCCGATACCAAGGCTGATAATGAGAAGGAATACTGGCTTAGCTTCAAAAACGAAATCATCCGCATCGCCCATACGTTGCGACTCAAAGGATGGAGGCGTATTGCCCTCGGTGGTGGCGATAAGATCTCCGTTGAGAGGCTTAGTGGTGCCTTGACCAACGCTGTCTACGTCGTCACACCACCGAAGGAAATTGATGAGGCGGAGGGTAAAAGAAAGCCCAAAAAGGTCCTTCTACGAATTTATGGACCACAGGTCGAGCATCTCATTGACCGAGACAACGAACTATCAGTCTTGCAGAGATTGGCACGCAAGAAAATCGGACCTCGCCTGTTGGGAACATTCAAGAATGGCCGTTTCGAGCAGTACTTTGACTCTATCACGCTTACACCGGCGGACCTTCGAGATGCTGACATGTCCCGTCAGATCGCCAAGCGAATGAGAGAGCTTCATGATGGTATTGATTTGCTCCCGCATGAGAGGGAGGGCGGGCCAGCAACATGGAAGAGTTGGGATCAATGGCTCGATAATGTCGAGCGAATCGCAACTTACCTTGATAATGAGTACGAGAGAGAAGCTCAAGCTCAAAACGGTCGACGCGACTCTGTGGTGCATGCCTGGAAGTCGAGAGGCTATGTGTGCGGCACCCCTTGGCCTCAGTTCAGGGACATGATGACCAAGTACAGAGTCCATCTCAACAGTTTCTACAACGGGGGCCAGCGAGAGATCAAGGACAGTCTAGTCTTTGCCCATAGCGATGTAAGTTCATGACAAGACGCTTTAAAGTTCTTGATTAACAAATTTCCAGACGCAATATGGAAATATCCTCCGCATTCGCCCGGACGACGAAAAGTCACCCCTGCTTCAGGCTGCCAACAAACACAAGCAACTCATCGTCATTGACTTTGAATATGCGGGCCCTAATACTCGTGGTCTCGAGTTTGCCAATCACTTCAATGAATGGACATACAACTACCATGATGCTACAGTACCCTGGGCGTGCGACGTGCGACGATATCCCACCCCGGATGAGCAACGCCGTTTCATCAAGGCCTATGTCGATCACCGTCCCCGGTTCCAAGGCAGCAACTCCACCCCTCGACTGGCGCCATCTGATAGCAACGTGTCGAGCGGCATGTCTACGCCACTTGCGACACCTTCCAACCCTCCTGCGAGCAGCTCGAGCTCCATCGTCGAATTTATGCTCGATGCGCGAGTACCACCAGGAGGATGGAGCGCCGCGGAACGGGCCAACGACGAACGAAGCGACCAGCGCGTGCGAGAGTTGTTGGAGGAGACTCGACAGTGGCGCCCGGCCAATCATGCTCACTGGATCGCGTGGGGCATCGTGCAGGCCAAGATCCCAGGTCTCGACGAAACCATCCAGGAAGAAGACCTGCTGAACCCCGATGAGTTCGATTACTTGAGCTACGCCCAGGATCGGGTCATGTTCTTCTGGGGTGACTGCGTGCGCATGGGTCTTGTTAAGCAGGAGGAGCTTCCTCCCCTGCTGCAGCAGTCTATCAAGACTGTTGAGTACTAAAGAGCAACTATCACTCTGCACATAGAAAACCATTTTGGTGGACACAGCAGACATACCAGGTGAGTGCGTTCCGACTCAAGGCTGAGGCATAACCAGATGTCTCCTTTGACTACATCGTTCTGGAAAGCTAGAGCACGTTTCAGACTTTCAATGTTGGCAAGCTCGGTATGCTAGAACCTTTTTGCAATTGTCTGGATTAAAGAATCCCGGTTCTTAAATTCCAACGGGCAATTCTTGAGGCTTGCACTTTTAGCAGTTCAATCGATACCATTCTAAATGAAATGCAGTTTTAGCTATATATTCCATCTCTTCTCGTGAATCTAATGCTTGTTTTTAGGTTGTTGTATGTGAACAACAGGCCGTGACTCTTGTAAAAGTGATATCTATGATCCAATCTTCTATGCATCAAGCTTGAGTCGGTCAAGCATGGCGTCGATCTTGCCTTGTAGGATCTGGTAGTTGATGGCATCTGAAACAAACTCATCCTCTGCTTCCGCTCCGTCCAACGTCCTCACGGCACCTCCACCATCGGCTTGTCCATTGCCGTCATTCTCCTTCTTAAACGTGGGTTTAGTACCAGAAGAGACGCCGCCTGCGGCCTCTATCGAGGTCTCAGCTTGTTGTGCCATCGCAGCAGCTAATTCTGCAGTGATCCCTCCCTCCTCATCCATCATGTCTTCCAGACCTGCATCCTCAAAGCGATATCTAAATCGATCATCAAGGTAGTACCGAATATCATCCAGCAATTCGATAGTATCTGTCTCTTCACGAACAGTGATCCGTTGGGCAGACTCTGCAATGAGAGCCTGGAAGTCTTCCTCGTCTATGTAGTCCTCTAGGCGATATGCAAGATAACGCGCAGCGAACTCTTCTAATCGCTGGACACGAAGATCCCATGCTGCATGTATCACGTCGTAAATATTGACGGGCTCCATCTCTATTTCTTCGTCCTCTTCACCCGTGTTGCCATTTCTTTGCGCCTCACCATGAGTGCGGTCTACCAGCACACTGGATGTACCGCTACCAAGCGTGCTGATAGTCAGAGCAGCTTTACTCTTAAGATTATCGAGGAACAGCATATCTGCAGCGTATAATAGGTCCAAAGCGTGCTCGAGGGGGCAGCTAACAGTCTCAGTGTAGAGGTATGTAAGGATGATTTCGAGAACTGCGGGCGTGCAGTCGACGGTGGTGATTCGGAGATGTTCATCTCGTTTGGATTCGACGAAATCACCCGAAAACATCTTCTCAAAGTACTCGCTGCGAATGAGCATTGCCTTATGGGCGGGATAAAGGACTGATTTGCGTTTAATGACTGATTCTTGATCTCCGGCTGGGCCAATCGGTATAGTAGGGGCGTCTCTCGTCGGTGTTGTCTGGCCAGACTTTTCATCCTCGATATCGATGGGCTCATCAGCGCGAAGGATAACATCTGCAAACATTGAGTTGTCATATTTCCACTTAATATCTTTCACCTGGTCCATATCAACAACCATTTTTAGTCCGAGGACATTCAGTTTGAAGAAACTTTCGAACTGCCCTCGAGCCCGGTCAACTTCAGATTGATACCGTTGGCGAGCAAGTCTCCTGTCTCCGCCTGCGAGAATAGTCTCCCATAGAGATTCAACCTCGAGCTGTTTGCTGACCTTGTCTAGGCCCTTGAAAACTTCTTCTTCAGAGTCAGCACCACCCACAGGTGCGATATCACGAGGAACCTCGCCCAAGTAGAGATATCTCAAGACAATGATGAAAGACTGCACAGGTACAGCGTTGGCAAGTTTCCAAGTGGTGGTATCAGGGACAGCAGCAAGTTTAGCACGGAAATAAGGTGACCGTGCTATGAGGATGAATTTGTGAAGATCAAAAGAACGTGAGCCTGAGACAAGGGTGATATCTGTTGTCTTCGGGCTTGTACGGCCAAGAAGAGTTGAGATGTGAGTTGACCAGTAGACATAAGGATCTGAGGACTTGGAGAAGTCATATTGGAGGAGAAGGTTGCGGATGCGATCATTGAGGGCATTGTAGATGCATCGTTCCCCTTGGAAAGTATTTCGTTCTGCTAGGGCGCCTTTGAGAGTGTCAGTGGCTGACTGGGTCTCAAGACTTGTAAGTGCCAGGTTGGCAAGACATTTGTTTATGATGAAACAACAAATAGTGCCAATTGTACAAGTGTAAACTTACCAGACTCTAATAATAGCCGGACAAGCTCATAGTGTCCGCATAAACTTGCCTGCCTGTGTCAGTTCCAAGCTCTGATGACTTACATCACTTCCAACACTTACAATGATGAGAGGCGTGTAATCGAAACGATCCTTGCCATTGATGTTCACACCCTGGCTGATGAGCTCTTGACATCTCTTCAGATCGCCATGTCGGCACGCCATGAGGAACTCATTGAACTCGGGGCTCTCGTCAAGAGGATTCTCCTCGAGGAGAACGCCACTCTCGATGAGCCGAGTTTCTTCGCCAAGCTTTCCCTCAAGTTCGAATTTGCGGAGAACCATGGTTGAGTCAGATATCAGGGTGAAGCTAGAGAAAGGACTGTCTCTTTTAGGTGGTCTATAAGTATGAAAAGAGGTTTATTTTTGTTACTGCTTTATCTCCGAAACCCGCCCGCTCGTTTCTAGTTCATGATTATCAAAGCATGGGGATCCCCCTCCAAGGAAAAAGTCGCCATCATCACTGCGGGCTAGAATCAGCCAATGACGGGCTGCATCTCTTTCACATCGAGGTTATCACGGGATCACGTGCCCGATCCCGTTATCTTTCTATCGAGATGTCGAACATGGCTTACATGCATAACATCTAAGCCCGCTTCCTCCGAGCATTGTCATGTTGTTGACAATCATTCTTTGAGGTTGGAATCTGACGTATTTACTTTACTTGTTCGTTTTCATGTTCTTTCAATTTTCCGTTTCTTGGTCTTGCTTGATGATCTTTTTCCTGTTAACCTAGCAAAATGAAGCCTTGATTCAGTGCCACCACCCACAGTTTCCTGCCAAGCTTCTCACTTAGCTGGCAAATTTGGTTCTTACATTCTTCGAATTTCGCTCTTTGTACAAATCGAAAAAAATGAGTCCCCTAAAGAAACTTATTCTTCTGATCCTGTTCATCTCTTTTATGGTATTTGTAGCCGTTTTTGGCCGAATACCTGCTCTCAGGTTCGTCTTGCAATTGTCTCCTGTTTACCTAACTTAGGATATTGACTCGAGATAGACGAACGCCTATAGCCGCACTGCATAGGTTAATATGGATTCATATACCCAATGTGATCGCTAGGGTAGATCAGGTGCTCACAGGAGGGAGAGTATCGAGCTATCTGTCCCGGTTCAGTAACATGATGCTACATGAGCGACACTGGACTGTTGTGGTGAGTTGTCCTACGAGTACTTTGGAGATGGCGGCAAAATAACAGTTCAGATTTTCTTCATGCTCATTATGGTTGTGGGCGAGTATATGTTCATTCCTCAAGCGTGGCCAAAGATTGAATCTTTCACGAAACTCACTGTCGTGGTTACCGTGTTTCTCCCCTACTTATTCCTCTACCTGGCATGTGCTGCAGATCCAGGCTACATTACGCCTGAAAATCACGCCTATTACATGTCGCTCTATCCCTATGACCACACGCTTTTCCACCCGGGGCACATGTGTCGTACGTGCAAGTTCCTTAAGCCTGCTCGTTCCAAGCACTGCAGTCTGTGCAAACGTTGTGTTGCCAAGGCTGATCATCATTGCGTCTTTATAAATTCATGTGTTGGTTACGGAAACCAGCACTGGTTCATACTGCTACTAATCTCTACTGCGTTTCTGTGCACATATGGTGGCTTTCTTGGATTGTCCACTATCACGGTACGAGTTCAGAGGTACACTCCTGGCTGGTCTGTGTGGAAACCCCGAGGTATGACAGTCAGTCAGTATTTGGCTGGTTGGGGTTGGGGCATTCAAGACAACGTCAACATGGGGGCCTCATCACTCCTTGCAGCTCTGACGTCTCCATTGGTTTGGGGGCTGCTTCTGTACACGCTTTATCTCGTTTATTGTGGTACTACGACAAACGAAACCCTCAAATGGTCGGATTGGAAAGAAGATATGCGTGATGGTTTTGCTTTTCGTCGCTCTATGCCAGCAAATCGTCAAAAGAACGAACGAGTTGAGCCTCGCTTCACGCGCTGGCCAGTCGAGGTCCAGCAGGTCATTGTCACTACTCAGGATGGACAGCCACCAAAGGATGAGCTTCGATATCCTGGAGAAGGCGAGTGGGAGAGGGTTTGGAACTTGAGCGATGTCGAGAACTTATATGACATGGGACTGTGGGATAATTTGGTCGATATATTTGTCCGTGACTATGGGTTTGGGAACAAAAATGACGAACCCAATGCCGAGAGACGGCGCAGGCGGTGATAATCTGTATATAGAGTCAGTGAGCCGGACGCAGAGGGTGATCGGAAGTCTGACTGCAGGAGCCTAACCCTGTCTATGGATGTCCGCCTCAATGATGTCAGTCTTCAAGAGACGTCATGATGTTTATTTCTTTCCTGGATCACCTCCACTTCAAGCAATCGTACAATATCCTGTCTTCGTACATGACTGTTTTCGAGTTTCAGGCAATGACGATTATGCCGTGATGGCTTGATTCAGCCTCCTCAGGTTCGACGCCTGCAGATGCTTGGCACTCTTTCTCTGCTCGCGATTGTTATCGGCGGCTCAGTCATTATTTTTGTTGGGGCAAATGCTCTCTCAGGTCGCAAAGAGAAAGATGAACTCGGTAGGGCAAGGCCACCAGGTCAGGCACGTTTCAGTATGAATGGAGCATCCAGACCTGGATAGCTATTGTTGGTTTTGGTGTTGCATTTGCTCTGTTATCTTATGGCTTCACAGAAGCATATGTTCATCTATTCGATACATGGGCTAGTCGGCAGGCTCAACACAGCAATGGCCCCGACTATGCTCGGTATCTCGACTCTCAGCCACAAGCACCAGTCGTCTATGGCTTCAGGGGATTTCCCTCCTTTATCACCCTGCGATACTTTCTCCTGATTATGAGCATCATTGCGTCTATGGGCTACAAGTTCGCTATTGTGAGCCCAGACGCCTAGATCAAGGAGAACTTTCACCCACGATTAATCATATTTGTCAAGAGTGAGCTTTCAGCAGTGAACAATGGCTCTCTTGTCTCGGAACCCGAGCCATGGATCGATGACTTCCCGCTTTATGATATCGACCGAGCCTTTATTCACTTCAATCAGGTTTCTCAAGAGCCTCCCTATGCTGCAAATATGTCCCTGCCACCCAATGGCTTGGCTATGGTTGGCCATGCCGATTTCTTTTCTGCCAGCAGAGCTGATCAATTCTACCCCGGTGACGTTGGAACGTTTCATACTCGAGAAGTAGTTTCAGTAGCCAATGGCTCAGTGGGTAAAGGTGATTTTTATATTGACCGAAGACCCAGGCGACTGGCATCGGATGGAGACAACAAGCAATAACTGGTTTGATCCGCCTCGAAGAGCCCTGGTTGAGTATCGACTCGTTGAGTTTGGGAGACTTCAAATCCAATGGGCGAAGAAACCAAACAAATCTTCAGAATCGTGGAGGGTACCGGTAGAGCATCGTTCCTTATACAAGATGGAGCTCGCAACCGCCGAAGTCAGGAGATACGTCAGAGACCAGAACTGCAGATATCTGCCGCAGGGGGCTCCTTTGTTCCTGTCTTTCGGCAACGACACTTTCGAAAAATCCATCGCTGCTGTGATGCCATCCTGGGGTAACATAACAGCCACAGAGCGCTTTAACATCTCGGACCTGATGCCACAGTACGGCGTTTGGTTAGATGCTTTGGTCGAAGAGCCCAGATACCACGCTTCTCAGCGGCGTCAGTGCAGTTATCAGAGCAGTCATAGCATCTATTAAAACAACAAAACTGCTGGACTCGGAGAACCTAGAGGCGAATTTCTTGCCTTTTGAGGAAGAAAGAGTTTTGGCTCCTGAAGAATCATTCCGTGATGCTAAATATCCTTTCTACATTGGATGGAGAGAAAACAAGAACACTGGGTGTCATATCAGTGCTGCCATTGTGTTTATCATCCTCGGTTGCTTTTCCATCATGGTTGGAATATACCGTAAATGGCTTGGTCCACCAGCATTGATTTCCTGGATGGGGCAACATGTCTTTCTGGCAGGGACCGAGACAACGGCACTGTCCAATAAAGTGACTGGTTTGGCGTCTGGATATACAGTGGCAGAGTCTGATCTGGGCAAGCTGCGGCTTTCAACGCGAAAGGGAGGGGAAGAGGATGCCGTGTTGAAACCCAGTGTATCATCTGATGGACAGCAGAGTGACTCGGAAGAAACAAAGAACAAAGGACGAACGGGACAATGAGTTTGGTGTGAGTCACGCTACGCGAACATGCGAGGTATTAGGCATACTCCAGATAACTTATGGCACAATGTGGCTCTTGACCATTGATGCATTATTTCATTTTGCTTTGCTTTGCTTTGCTTTGCTTTGCTTTGCTTTGCTTTGCTTTGCGTCTCTCATGATATCGTTACCACACGCTTCTAGGTCTTGTGTAGATCACCCAAGACGACCCACGCCCTCCTCCGCCACAGCAGCGACTATGCAAACCCCCGTCACTACCCTCATCTAGAGAGCGTATTACCCTTATATTTACCCCGACTCCACGACTCCTTGGTCTTGTAGCATGCTTACAAAATTGTGCCGAAGCTACGCCCTCATGGTCAGTATAAGTGAGCAAGAAAAGCCATCAATGAAACTTACCCGAAAGTCTGCTTGATGCTCTTGATGTAGTACTCGAGCCAGTTACGTTTGGTAACGTCCTCCTGGCCGATAGGAACGCCCTCCCACTTGACTCGCATAACGGTAACGTGGTCGACGTCGTTCTGGTCAAACTCGATGTGCAGCTTGGAGAAGTGACCGGCAGGCCACTGGTTCAGTCGCCAGCTCTGTGTGATCTTCTTAGGCTCCTCGAGCTCGAGATACTCGCCAGACACATTGCCGCCAAACAGCTCAAACTTTCCGCCAACCTTTGCGCCATCGAAGACCTTGGGAGGAGACCGTGTGAAAGCAGCGATTCGTTGAGGGTCGACGAAGGTTTGGTACAGCTCTTCAGCGGTAGTTCGGAACTCTTCGTTGTCGGTCACGGTAGTGGTGTTTACGGCACCGCCGGTCTTACTTTGAGTGCTGGAAGTGGCAGCAGGCTTAGGGGTGGAGCTCTGAGGGTGAATCTTGGGAGTCGAGAAACCGCTCGAGGGGTTGGAGCCGGGGGCATGCTGGATATCCTTGCCATGCTCGGCGATGAGGGCGCTGGCAAGCTTCTGGAATTCCTGGCGCAGCTGGGGCACGATCTTTGATCGGACGAGGTCCTTCACGGGTTGCTTCTCCTTGGACTCGGCAAAGATGTCTACGTCGAACTACGAGGGTTCTTAGCGAGGTTTATTCTACGGCAACACGGAAGGCGAAAGAGCAGGGGAGGTTTTACGTACCACGTACTCGTCTTCTTCCGTGTCGTGGGCGATCTCAGGCACAGTAATGGTACCAGAAACATCATCCTCACCGGGAGCAGATCCTGAATGGTTAGTTGTCATGTCTGCAATCAAAATCACCGCAATTCCTTACCAGAATATTGGAGCACCAGCTTGACGTCAAAGATGGTAATCACCTTGCCCTTGCGTTGGCTGACATCAACATCACCATCCATGCTCTGGATCTTATCAATCTTGGCCTTGACCTCACCCTCCTCGGCCTGAACCTTTGTAAGGCTCTCGTCAAAGTAGGACCTGGCCCATGCTGAGACGTCCTTGTTGACCCAGTGCCAGTTGTTGGGGTTGTGTAGAACCATTGTGAAGTCCGTCGAAGGGGGTGTGTATACTAGATGACTTTGAATCTGTTAGTTCAAACTCCAAACAGATAATTGATCGAGGTGAATAAGAAAGAGCAGAGTCGCAATTGGAATCAGAAATGGTCTTAGACCACAGCATGTTGGTCATCAATGAAGGGAGTACAAGTCACTCTATGACTGGTGCCAGCTGGATATCTCATCATGAAAGATGCGACAATTGGTGCAAAAAAGTGTTGTATGTACTTACAGTTTAGTGAAGGAGGTATAGAGAAGATGTTGAAAGGAAAGAGAGTGGGCAGTGGTCAAAAAGTCAATAAATAGCAAAGGAAAGGCAGAGAGAGAGGAGCAGAATATGAAGAGTTAAAAAGAGAGGAGAGTTTGTTGGAGAAGAATCCTCTAGAATTTTACTCGAGCCTTGTGCCCCCACCTTTTTCCAGTGTCCTAGGTAGAGCTAGCTTCAAGTGGGGCGGCTCATTTCAGAGCAAGACCCAGCCTCGTCATTTTTATCGATAACCAAAACAATCTTCTCTCCAGCCTCGGTAAGAATATTCTTCCTAACGGAGGACTGATAGACGTATCCAACATTTCTATGGAAATCAACGAGAAATCGATGATCTGTACCCTCTCGTTCTGTTATGTCAACTGGCGAAGCTTTTCCACCAAGAGTAGGCCCCTATAATCACAAGCACCTTGCTTGCGAATAGCATCCCAATTGACCCAAGGAGACAGTTGTGTAAAGGCTCGAGATTCAACACTCAACGAAAGGACTTATAGCATCGGTCAGCTTTGTGTCATAAAGCTGGCTTAGCCAATATAGGTGTATCGATTTAAAGGGGCAATACACGGCCATCAAGCTCGATAGCTTCCATGGTTGGATTCGAACGATCAATCATGAAGAATTTCGTGTGGATGGCCAAGAGTTATCTGAGAAACCCGATGGGCAACTTGGAGGTTGAGAGCAGCTAACTACTGGACTTAAGTATGGCCGTCACATTATTATCATGCCTCATGCCCGCTTGGACAAGGGTACATACTTTTGTGATCAGCATACAGACCCAGGGCGCAAAAAAGCTTCTAACGTTCAACAAATGTGCCAAGAACGTCCAGTCCAAGGTCTACTAAATATATGCTAAGTTTACCTAGGCCTTTACATCACTCAGGAATCCCCATCACTCATGATAGAGGTCCCAAGTTGTGTAGCCTCCGGTTAAGTCAGCCAGATCTGTCCATCTTTCCACCTTACCTAGGTATACCATGGTTGAGCTATTCATAGAAACAGATCATTCTAAGTTTCACCCCGGCTTAGATTTAAAGCTATTTTATCGGTGGCATTGGCTATGGAATCAACTCCATCAAGCATATATTTGTTCTTAACAGTAAACGGCCTATGGCAGTTGAAACTTTATTTGTTGACCGTCTTTTGCGTTGTTATTCTGTTCTCTTCGGATAACTTGGCTAGGGGGGTTCCAATGGCACTCTGCATTCTGCAAGGAGTAGTTATTCAGTTTAGCGACCAAAAGTCAGCATCAGCCCACAGCATGAAGGCCCCCTGCACATGGATCTCATGCAGCAGTTCGATCCAGCCGTGCAAACGTCTTTCCGATCATGGGTCTCGAGAGTTTCAGAGGGCAGAGATATGTGACAGGCAGCGAGGGACGTCCATTAAGCGCCGGCATCCACACTCAACCCGCATAGTCAATCCTGTCAGCCAATAGAAGCTAAGGGATGAGTCTAAGAATAGAACCACGACGGATCGCTCCAAACTTAGCTTCTCTCCAAGTCTATCCCAACCTTTTCCACTCAGCGGGGTCGGAGGAGGAAGATCGAGCAGGTCCTTCAGCTTCCATCTGGGATATTCAACGTCTTTGTATGGTGACAGACAGGCAACATGACTAGGTATCTGTTGCCGTTCTGCTTACAGCACTCACACAAAGCATAAACCAAGCACCTATCCATCCCTAGGTAGCTACTACACCAATGCATCCTCTAGGATCTACAGGCACCCCAACTAGGGCATGTAAAGAACGCCATCTTTCAACTCTGTCAGCTGAAATACCTATGTACTCTGCAAGAAGCGGCCGAAGGTGCTCTGTCATCGCCATCCCTAGTAGAATCCCCTCAAGCTTAACTAGTGCCTGATAGTGAAAGCCATGCTTGTAGATCCTCCGTTTCTATTGCCAATTGGCCATGGACAAAGTTCCCATGAAGCATACCTTGTAGTATCTCTTTGTCCCACCTTCAGATAGCATGCTCGACCACCCCAGTACGTCTCTCCCAAAGCAGGTACACACTGTACCTAGGCAGGGCTTGGCTCTCCGGCAATAAACAGAAAACCGACAACGGTTTCCAGTTTATCAACTCGAAAATGTACTTGCTTCTGCTAGTACTTCACTCCTGCTCCCGCTGACACCGCCCAAAAAATTGAGGTGTCGTGATTTCAACATTCTACCGTAAAAGGTGACTTGACTTGACTTACCTTATGTAGGGGTCTATCTCCTGCTGCTACTCCAAGTCTCCAACTGCGACCTGTACATCCATTTCCCTTTACAGAGCCCCTCTCCCAACCACTTTCTCTCTTTTCACCTTTCACATCCAAGGGCAGTCCAATCCTCAATCACATCTCTGTTTCTTATTTGGTTGGTTGCGCATTAGGGGACGTACTCTTCGTCCTCGCCGCAGCTACGGTGAATGGCTTTATGAGAGATATTCGTTACCTCCTTGTCAATTGACCAACTTCGACAAGCTGCAGCGTCCTTTACACACACAGAGCCTCACCTGTAACATACCTACTTACACACATACATCTCTCTGTCAGGTCTCTCTTCCGGCTGTGCTGTGCCGGGCCAGATCGAGAGTCATCACAGCCTACCTATTCCTTGTCGTCTCAAAATAGTCTCGACTGCTTCGATCCTCACCTGAGCATCGACTCACTCTACTGCTGCTGCTGGGCTGCTGCCCGCACGCGCCGCCCACCCCGCGGATCCATCCAATCCCTAGTACCCCACGTACCAGAACCAACTGGCC
This sequence comes from Fusarium agapanthi, assembly GCA_001654545.1. Lineage (NCBI taxonomy): Eukaryota > Fungi > Ascomycota > Sordariomycetes > Hypocreales > Nectriaceae > Fusarium > Fusarium agapanthi. The sequence continues at coordinate 21,337 of LTDI01000058.1, read as the reverse complement.
AAAGAGACAGCCCTGATACGATACCCAGCTGTTTCTAAGTTAGACTTCCCTCATCCTTTGGTGTTGTGGCTTGAAACAGGGACCTTGGACCTGGCGCTCGAGTGAATTCTTACTCCATAGTCGCTTGGTCCCTCTGATCTTTCATCATGACTTCTCACGAAGCGGCGCGACTCCGTCAAGGCCTTCTTCCTCTCACGACATCGTCTGTAGGTGCCTTCAACAACCCTCTACATACGCCCATATCTGCCGTGTCCATGAGCTCCAGTCATTTTCACTCTGCTGTCCAAACACCTGGCAGTAGCATACAGCCATACAACCCCCAAGAATGGATTCCCACACAGGCTGCTGTCGCCGAGCGCGCCGTTCAGTATGCTGGCGAAGTCCAAGGCAAGTGACTAAGAACTCAACATCATGTTATTGCTAGCGTTCTAACATACCTCAGTGTCGCCAATGCCGCCTCCGCCATACAGTCCGCCTAGAAGCCAACAGCAGCGTCCCATGAGTACCTTCTTCGACTCTACACCAGCTGGTACTCCGACTCCGCCGCCTCGACTAAGCACAATGGTGCATCGACCTTCGCCTGAGCCAGCCAATGCATCTTTTCCTCCTCCTCCTCCGGGTGTAAATGGGCGAAATGGTTCACGAGATCGCCGCTTTCTGCCATCCTTAGGCCGCCGTAGAGATATGGACACCTCCAGCACTCCTCCGCCTCAGCCGCCGCCGCCTCCTCAAGCCCATCGACAGAGCATGATCGTGCAAACTTCGTTCCATCAACCTACTCCCGAGCATGGAATGACTGGTCCTATGATTCATGGGCCGCCAGCGGCTCGAAGAGCCGTATCTGCAGGAGCCGTGGAGACACCCACATCTGCTCGGTCACGGTCAGCGTCTCAAACCAGATGGGAACCAGGCATGCCTCTCCCACCTCCACCACCAGGGCCCCCGCCTGCTTCAAGCAGGTCGCAAAGCGTACAGTCAATAGATAGGAACACAGTTCCCATCATATCTCCTCCTACAAAGAGACGCCGGCCACCAACCGGTGTCACAGAACTCGGACCTGTTCCTCCAACACCTGCAGATTGGAACGAGACGGGGAGTCAAGCAGGCCCCTCAAACCGAAGCCGCTCACCGGGTCTCAGGATTGACACGTCGCTACCATCCACCCAGCCTGTTGAACCTGCTCTGGGGTCCTCATCGAGTATTGGCGGGCTCAATCGGCAAAAGGCAGTGAGACATGATAAAACAATTTTGCAGCGGAGGACTGAGAGTCGGACCCGACACAGTGTCCGTGGCTCTATAGATGAACGGACTCGACCCGACTCTATGGCCGACATAATGGTACCGAATACGACTGATCTCTCACGGACATCAATCGGCAAATCGACCCCTCTAAGTGGCGCACTCGCATCGCAAGACTCTCGAAACTCAACCCCTAGAGCCCCAGGATCAGGGAAACTGCCCCAGGAAGCGGAAACACCGCCTTTCTCCCCCAGCGCTTCTAAGCAACCAATATATGCCGGCAGCTCAAAGGTTGTTGCTCCAAAGGCGCTCCCTACTCCGCCTCCCAGGTCCGGATCCGTGGCATCGGTCTCGAGGGTCCGGGAGTCTTCTCGGCCCCCTTCCGCCGGCCTGTTGGTATCGAAACATTTGGTTACGACTCAAACTGCCGATCAGTTTGAAGAGGGGACTATCGATCGGTTCCGCGAATTTGCGATTAAAGAATCGAGAGCCGCTACTGACGCGGATAGGGTGCGTATGTTCGCCGACTTTGTTGTCAATGAATCAAGGATCAGACGAGAACGATATTCTGTCGCTATTGGGGCTATGGGCTCTGAGATCTTTGACCTCACCCGCGACTTATTTCGGCCAATGGTCAGCCAAAGGCGAGAGTCAGCTTCTTCGCAAGATCAGTGGACCCCTGGACTATCCGAGCCAGGGCCTTCTCGTCGAGGCTCTATAGGTTCAAACTTGGGGGAAAGTCCTCAGTCTGCCTCTAAAACAGTCAATGTCCCGACGTCGCCGAGCGGGAACAATCCACCAAACGTGAACTGGTCCAGCAATTATATGCCCTCGTTATCGCCAATTTTGAGTATGAGCGTCAGCGAAAACTATGAAAATGGCAGCTCACGGGGTCGCCCTCCGAGCCGTTGGTGGGAATCAGATTCACAAGGCGAAGCTTCCCATCTCGGACGTTCCAAGAGAGAGTCGAAGTATATGGGCGTAACCAAGACACAGTGGGTCGAGGAGGACCAGCCGTCTGTGGCATACGAGGAGCAAGGCTCTTCATCCGAGTATCCTCCTGAAAAGACGGGCTGGCATGATCAGTCGGAGCCCAACTTGACTCCTCAACAATTTGGCTTCGCCACCACGTCAAACATGGGCTCTAGCCCCTGTTCGACGATCAACCGCGACCACTTGGATGTTTCCCGCCTTGTCACCATGCCTCCTCCTTATCCAAGACATCACCCGGCTGTCAATAACAAACATCCTGAGTTGACATCCATCAGAACAGCCGTGAGAGCTCTGAGTCAACTCGATGAGTTGGCCAAGACAAAGGAGCGGTTCGCTGTCGAGAGCACCAAACGTCGAGAACAATTTTCCAAAGCAGCGTCTGAGCGCCGTCAAGCTTTGCGTACAAACTTACAGAATGAGATCAATGCTGGCAGCTTAAGTTATGCTGATGCAGGAGCTATCGATGCTGATGCAAAGGCCAGCGAGATAACAAAGAAAAAGGACTTGGAAAAGTCCGAATACGAATTGTTCCAGAATCAGGTGGTACTGCCTCTGAATGAACTACTGACAGGGCGTATCTCAAGCGCCACAGAGCTGTTTGACGATCTAGCCCGACATCTGTTCGATAACGGGCAGATAGATGCGGACATGCCGCAGGAGGAGGGCGATGATAGACCAGAACTTCTGGAAAAATTGACGCTGCTTAAATGGGTCTTTGAGGCACGAGAGGGTCTTTACCGGGCCATCTACGATCTTCTTTCGGATCGCAACGGCCGATATTGCGAGGTTGTACTGACTCCTTACCGACTTTCCGGAAATACTGAGAAGCTCAAGTCAGCTGAGGCTTTCTTTGCTGAAGACGCGGCCAAGCGTGAATATGCGTTCGCTCACGAGGTTCTGGAACGGACCCGAGACTTCCGAGGAGTGGTTGAAAAGGCTGTGGATCATGGTGTTGCACTGCAGCTGTCGGCGTTTTGGGATATTGCGCCTCCGCTTTGTGAGCTACTGGACAATATTCCCCTCGATCTGGATGGCTTCAACATCCAGATCCCAGCATCGGAAATTGAGGAAAACCCATCCTACGTCGAGCATCCGATGCAGTATCTTTTTAGCTTGCTGCTTCACGCCGAGAAGAGCACGTACCAGTTCATTGAATCGCACACCAACCTGTTGTGTCTACTTCACGAGGTCAAAGAGGCCGTGGTTCACGCCAAAGGCAAGGTCCTGGAGACGCAGACCCAAGATGAGAACGGAAACCCGATTCCGAAGGCAGATAGCAATGCACAGGCGGTGCAAATGCGACAATCAGAAGAACGCCGACTTACGGAAGATCTGAAGGAAAAGGTCCGTCTCGTTCAAGATCAATGGAAGAGTGCATTAGGCGATAACATAACGCTCGTGAAAGAGCGCCTAGGAGGTTGGCTATTGCAAATGAGCGGCTGGGATGAGTCGCTCGAAGACAGAGGTGTAGGCAGTGTCTAGAAGGTGAAGTGAAGTGAAGTGAGTAGAAGTTGATACCCCTGAGCCGAATAGGCTTGATGATTGGAAACGCTATTATTTTGTATATAATTTGTTGATCCTGGACCAAAGATGTCCTTTTATATGAGATATGACGATGATATGGTTGTTCTTTATAATCGAGTGATGCCCGGGTATTGCGTCTGTCTTTTCTGTTCCATACACTTATTCGTACACTGAAGGGTTTGGTCTGGACCTAAGCCTTTTTCTCCGCCGCCATATTCTTGAGTGCTGGATGCCATCTGGCCTATTCTCCCGTCTGGAGATTCGCTATTGGAAATCGCTTGGCGCTTGGTGTTTAGATTCATTCGATGGCTTGATAAGTCATGGTCCGTTTCTCTTTGATGATTCATGGCGCTTGAGGCCCTTTTCCATCCCCTTCTCCCGTCTCTTGTCTCATTTCCATTTCGCCGCCAACTGATTACTTGTACTCGACTGGCAAATCCATGCCGACCCTCCTAGCAGTCAAGCGAACACGCTCCTCCTCATCCATACCCATACCAGGGTTATAACGCTCGAGTAACGTGGCATACATGCGCTGAGATCGAAGATAGGCGATGGCCTGGGCAGCCGCGTGGGCGCGGGCGTCTTGTGATGTCGCTGCCTTGGAGCTGGAAGAAAAGGAATCTCGAAGGCGGGAGTGAAGGGCAGACCGTGGTGAGGCGAGAATGGGTCGAGGCGGTAGCTCGCGAAGGAAGGAGCGGTAGAGAGAGCGTAGTGAGGCTGGAGAAGAGGCCATTTCGGGTGACGTTGATTGGTTGGAGGGAAGCAAAAGAGGATTGGTCGTGTTGAATGTCGAGTTGAGGTGATGCTTTAAGATTGATTGATTGATTGTATGAACTGGGCAGAATTGATGCTTGAAAAGTCTGACCAATCGGGTGGTTCCGCTATGAGCAGGGGAAGAAACTGTTAGTGGGATGGGAGAGAGAAATGCCCCTCCTCATCGAAATCGGAGTTCTGATGGCGGGGTTGGCTTGAGAGAGCTACAATACCTAACCTAAGGTACTACTAATCTTGCCATTGCACGGCTGCTTACTTACTTTGGCAATAGAGCTTCCATTATGGATGGATGTATAAGATGATAAATCTAACATGGCTTTTCTGTTTGACATGTTTTGGCTTCTTTTGAAATAAATAGTAATTAATCGACGCATTCGAGCTGTATTCCGATTCTACCTTAGGTACCTAGGTAGGTAGTTACACCTGAAGCAACTCTTTTAACGTCGTAGCTTACATACCTACTCGGTTCTCAGACTTCTCAACAGCTCATCCCACTTCTTTCCCTCTTCCTCTTCGTCTCTCAGATCAATCAATCAATCAATCAATCCACATCCCACTCTAATTAGACCCAATTGCCTTCATCTAGAGCCCGACGACCCGCCCGACGACCCGAAAGAGACCAACCAGTGTCCGCTCTAAGCTCTAACACCACCATAAAAAACACAAGGACAATTGCGCCATCCCACGTTACTTAGTAGCTACCTTACTTAGTAGCCTACATTTCATTGCGTTGCCTTGTATGCCCGCTGCTACTCCAAAGTTCTTCTTCTCTAGATCCTCTGTTCTTTTCTTATTGACCCTCATCCTGGCTATCCTTATTTCGCCAGCCTTCGTCCCCCGTCTCCGCCAACTCTCTTCCCATCTGATCCTCCTCCAACGCCCGCTCATAACCATGGCTTCTCCGTCTTACGCCTCAGAGCTTCAGATCGCCCAATTGGCCGTTCAGCGTGCTACGATCCTCACCAAGCGCGTCTTCCACGAAAAGGCAAAGGGAACCGTTGACAAGAATGACAAGAGCCCTGTCACCATTGGCGACTTTGGCGCCCAGGCCCTCATCATCGCCGCTCTCCGCCACAACTTCCCCGACGACGCTATTGTCGCCGAGGAGGAGGCTGCGCAGCTCCGTGACGATGTGAACCTGAAGCAGACTATCTGGGAGCTCGTCGGCTCTACAAAGCTCGACGATGAAGATGCTGAGAAACAACTCGGTGGCCCCATCAAGGATGTTGACGATATGTTAGAATTGATCGATAGAGGTGGCAGCCAGGGTGGTTCCAGCGGTCGTATCTGGGCAATCGATCCCATTGACGGTACAAAGGGCTTCCTCCGTGGTGGGCAATACGCTGTCTGCCTTGGTCTCATGGTCGACGGGGACGTCAAGGTCGGTGTCCTTGGCTGCCCTAACCTTCCAGTTGACGACTCAGCCCGTCTTACCTCCGACATTGGCTCTAATGCCACCGACGAGGGTCGTGGTGTTGTTTTCTCTGCCGTGCAGGGCCATGGCGCGAACAGCCGGCCTCTTACTTCTGGCGCTCTTGCTCCTGAGAAGCCCATTTCCATGCGAAGCATTGATGACCTCTCCAAGGCTACCTTCTGCGAGAGCGTTGAGGCAGGCCACTCAGCACATGATGATCAAGCTCTTATCTCGAAGAAACTTGGTATTACCCAGGAGAGTGTCCGCATGGACAGCCAGGCTAAGTATGGCTCTATTGCCCGCGGTGCTGGCGACATCTACCTCCGTCTGCCTGTCAAGGCCACATATCAGGAGAAGATCTGGGATCACGCTGCCGGTGATCTCATTGTTCGTGAGGCTGGTGGCCAAGTAACTGACATTCACGGAAAGCCTCTCGACTTCAGTGTAGGGCGCACTCTGGCAAACAACAAGGGCGTCATTGCCGCTCCTGCTGCTGTTCACGGCAAAGTTCTCGAAGCTGTCCAGGAGGTTCTGAGCGCCAAACAGTCATAAGGAAAAATAAATAGGAAAACAAACAGGCATGAGTCGAACGAAAGCGAGAATTTCAAGCAGAAAATGTAGTTTTGTATATGCCTCGTCAAATAGTACACACAAATCTGTACATGATACTAGTATACACACGCCAGCTGCGTCCAATAGCCCAAGCCACCAAGCTGGCCAGTATAAATTCCCACATACCATCTCTCTATTTGATCTTCTTCTGCTTCAGCTTGATCGTCTGGTCGTTAATAAACACGCCCTTACCCTTGTAAGGCTCCGGAGGACGCCACATGCGAACTCGTCCAGCAAACGACATGATGGTCTCGCGGTCAATTCCCTCAATGAGAATACGCGTAGGCGCAGGAGTTGTTACGGTCACGCCGCGAGGGATACCCTCCTCGACAGGGTGAGTGAACCCGAGCTTGAGGCACAGGAAGCGCTGCCCAGGGAATTCTTCTTTAGCACCTCGCTCTTCGACACTCGCTCTGTAACCGACACCGACGAGACGGAGAATGGCCGTGTGCCCTTCCGAGACACCCATTATATAGTTCCTTAGGTAAGACCATGTTGTTCCTATCCAATTGTCAGCCCCAATACCATCAAGCGTGATGATAACTGGTGAACATACCCCACATGGCTTTTTGGTCCTTGGCGTCAGTGTCCTGGACATTCAATGATACCACCTTGGCCTCAGGATCTTGCGTCACCTGCACATATTCGGGAACTTGGAGCTCAAGCTCTCCTAACATCCAGTCAGCAAATTGTTCCCCTCATTTCCAGGTGCCGTTCTCTCGTACCCAAAGGTCCCTTTACGGTGATGGTTTTCTTGTACACCTTCTTGTATGATGTCAAGTCCTTGCTCGCCACCGGTTCGCCAACAGACAGCTCTACTCCAGGAGGAATCGATAGAGGGGTTCTTCCCAGCTTGGATGGTCGCTTCGAAGTCGTGGAGAAGAGGGCAATGGCGGCTCGGGAAGATGCCACCTTGGGTGCTGTCGCTTGCCATGCTGGCACCAGGAAGCTAGGGAGGGTAACAGGGCCAGACGACGAGGCCGCAATGGCTCGTCCAATTGCCCTCCCCCGGCTGGGAGTAAACATGGCGGCCATTGGTGTCGAGATGGCTGCCGTGGGCGTGCAGCAGTATTGGCTCGTCGAACGAGGTTGACAAGCTGATGGAGCTCGACTTTTCGCGCTTAGTAATGGTATCACGTGCTTAGCATGATAATCTACACCAAGGGTCCGTCGGTCAATGTGGTCCGATTGCCGATACTTCAACTTCATGTCACAAAAACAAATCAAGTACTCGGCAAGACGGGCTTGTGACCAGTTTAAATCTAGTAGTTAGTGCTAGGTTCACCATCTTTGAGAATTGAATTGGTACAATAGTACTCTTGGAATTTTATTCGGCTCATACAACCATAGTGTACTGCCACTATTGAGGATATCTTAACCCCAGAATTACAACAACTACACTCGAAAAGAAGTTGCAGGCCGGCTATACGACAAATATAACATAGCGGCCAGTTATTTCAGCGCATTGGGGAGCATGCTTACTCTTCGCCCTCAGGGAGCTCCTCCTCGTACTCCTCTTCCTCCTCATCAATACCAGCATCCTGGTACTGCTGGTATTCGGAGACAAGATCATTCATGTTGGACTCAGCCTCAGTGAACTCCATCTCGTCCATACCCTCGCCAGTATACCAATGCAAGAAAGCCTTGCGTCGGAACATGGCAGTAAACTGCTCACCAACACGCTTGAAGAGCTCCTGGATAGAGGTGGAGTTTCCGATGAAGGTCGAGGACATCGTAAGTCCTCGGGGAGGGATGGCACAAAGGGCTGTCTGGATGTTGTTGGGAATCCATTCAACAAAGTAAGAAGAGTTCTTGCTCTGGACATTGCGCATCTGGTCCTCGACCTCCTTCATAGCGACACGGCCACGGCTGTAGAAAGTTAGCAAATAATTTCCATCTGCAAAATCGGGTTCACTCACAAAATGGCCGAGCAGGTCAGGTAGCGACCGTTGCGGAAGTCTGAAGCAGCCATCATGTTCTTGGGGTCGAACATCTGTTGGGTCAACTCAGGAACGCTGACAGCACGGAAAGAGTGAGCACCACGGCTGGTCAGAGGGGCAAAGCCAACCATGAAGAAGTGTAGACGAGGGAAAGGCACCATGTTGACGGCGAGCTTTCGGAGATCGGAGTTCAGCTGACCGGGGAAACGGAGACAGGTCGTGACACCGGACATGACAGCAGAAACGAGGTAGTTGAGGTCACCGTAGGAGGGGTTGGATAGCTTCAAGGTGCGCATGCAGATATCGTAGAGAGCCTCGTTATCGATACAGAAGGTCTCGTCAGAGTTCTCGACCAGCTGGTGGACGGAGAGGGTGGCATTGTAGGGCTCAACGACGGTGTCAGAGACCTTTGGGGAGGGAACGACGGAGAAGGTGGCCATCATTCGGTCGGGGAATTCCTCGCGGATCTTGGAAATGAGCAAGGTACCCATACCGGCACCAGTACCACCACCGAGAGAGTGGGTGATCTGGAAACCCTGAAGGCAATCGCAGCCCTCGGCCTCACGGCGGACGACGTCGAGGACTTGGTCGACAAGTTCGGCACCCTCAGTGTAGTGACCCTTGGCCCAGTTGTTTCCAGCACCGGACTGACCGAAAACGAAGTTGTCGGGACGGAAGAGCTGACCAAAGGGACCAGCACGGACGGCGTCCATGGTACCAGGTTCAAGATCGACGAGGACGGCTCGGGGAACATACTTGTTGCCAGAGGCCTAGTTGTGTGAGCTTGGGAATTCTTGGCATTGGCTGTTAATGCATACCTCGTTGAAGTAAACACTCATACGCTCGAGCTGGAGCTCGGAGGTACCGTTGTAGACACCATTGCTGTCGAGGCCGTGCTCGCCAGAGATGGTTTGCCAGAAAGCAGCACCAATTTGGTTACCCTGATAAACATCGTGAGCATCCCTCACATGCGACGTCGAGGAAGCGATGAGCACTTACACACTGACCGGTCTGGAGGTGAACCTATCGTAGAAAAAAGATCTGATTAGCTTCTTCGTCTTAACAGAAGGTATATTAAAGCTGCTAGCTATCGTGCATTGTCGTTGAGCTGCCACCGCCCAGCGGGGTAGAATCAGGGGCACGATAAACTGAGCGCGTGCAACAGCACAACACGAACTTAAAAAGAGAGGTACTTACAATCTCACGCATGTTGATGGATGTGGATGACTGTAATCTGGAGTTTTAGAGAGAAGGAGGAGAGAAATGGGCCGAAGTCGTCGAAGAGCTGAAGTAGACCTAGCTTTAACGGAGGAGAAGAGTGGGTTGGGTTGGAAAGAGACCAAAGGGCGATGTTGATTTTTGTTTGGAGCTGGAGGGCACCTCAGTCAAGAGGGTGAAATTGTTCACCGCCACGGCTCCAGGGCCCAGCAGGGGGTAAACAAGGGGCAGGGCGGTTCCTTCCAGGCTATTGGACCAGTAAGCACTCTCAGTTGTTTACCTCTTGGTCCGTGCACGCGTCCAGAAGGGCAAGGCGCCGCCTGAAGTGTCCCCGCAGTGGCAGGCACGCCAATGAATCCGCACCTGTCACTGCCGATGGGGAGGAGGAAATAGCAGCCCGCCGTTTTATCTCCAGATGCATATTAAGAATGGAAGTGGTAAATTCTTATACTGCAGCTGAGATAAAAGAAAATTCTACCTATAGAACTCTAGCTTATATACTTGTTTAGTAAGCTCAATTGTCCTGAATCGAGCCGTTGTTAAAGCTACAACTACGCGCCGTTGAGGCCAGCCACGCTGTCAGCCCAGTCAGTGTGTGAAGTATCGCCAGATCGCCAACTGATGGAGTGCCAGCAAGACTTGCCCCACTGGTAAATTGGCGATTTGACCATCCGAGATGAACATACGGCTTCGGGCGATCAGAATGAAAAATGAGGCGATAACACAGTACACAAGTGAATCCCCAAATTTGTGTTTGTATTTCCAAAATATACAGTAGAAACTACCAACCAGTGAAGTAAGGCTTCAATTGCATTGAACGCCTTCAATTTGCATCTTCTTTCATACTTGATATTCATTGGTTAGGCATTCAATGGCACATATTGATATTAATCTGAACCTGGGCGCCAATCAGTCTTACCTACAATCTGCCTACCTACCTAGGTACCTAGGCTTGGGAGGCAACAAACCCTAATATCTCTATCATCAACGACAAAAGAGACTGATGTAATGGTATGCAACACCTTGGTGCAGGGTTGGAGGTCTTCCTGTTCCTGATGCCCGAGTACTATTCAGTCCTCGGATTACTAAGGTGCATTTAACAGGTGACATGTTCTCACCCGCAGTAAGGGCAAGGGAACCGAAAGAACGTAGGAGGAATCCATATGGTGTAAAGGATTAGAAACCAGACGAAGCATATGAATTCACCTGATTGCATTGATTAGAGAAAAGAAACAACAGCCCTCAGAAGAAACAAGCATATACAAACATCAAAGCAAAGTCTAGTTACCTACATAACAACCAGTAAGCTACCCCTGCTTCGCCAACTAAAAGTAAAGAGTGTTTACATATTATATGGCGTCGTTGGACATGGTTAAGTGGGTGTGCATCACCTGTGTCTACTGATCTGGCTCTAGGATGCTCTCTACTAGACGGACGGCAGTAAAGTTCATGATGTGGCTTCTCTTTGGAAGTCTCAGATTGTCACGAAACACATGGATTTATGCACAACTGAATGGCTCTGAAGGAGACTCTTTAGGGATAAAGAATAAGTTCTCCTGTGACAGGTATAATTTGGAAAGCTTTGGGGGGGGCTATTGTGCTCTCTGCAGTAGATGTTGCTTGGAGGTTCCTTTGAGGAACAACACGTCGACACCTATAGGCCACCTCTAAAATCAAATCTGATCCATTCCGCATGGTTCGTAAAAGTCTGAGGAAAAAGCGACATCTCTTGCGCCCAAATGACCAGTGAGTTCTCCTTCGCTTTGTATTCATGTCTTCTCTGATAGACTTCGCATCCATGTGAACCATCGACGTCTTTTTGAGCTGACCTATTCATCTGAAGCGTACTGCCAAAGCTCCTCTCCATTCTTGTTGTTAACAAAGACGATCTTTGCAATCTTAGTGCCGTAGGCGTCAGTGCCATCATCTCCAATACCGCGTCGGCTCTTGCAGTCCTTGCACTGCTTGAAGTCCAGCTCGTTGTAGGAACCGCAGACGCTGCCGTCGTGAAGTGTTTGGTTGCATTTCCAGTACAGTAGATTGTCGCGGATTTGAGGTGTTGGCTTGGGCTTCTTAATATCGAACGCGGGTTTGTTTTCATCGCGGCTTTCGTGAGGATCGGGTTCTGTGATATCCATGGCGACGACCGCCTGGGTGGCCACGACGCCTTCCATTTCTGACATGATAGGCAATGATTGAGACCGAAGATGTGTGGGTGCTGAGTGCTTCTCGTCAGAGTTGAGGCGCTGCACTCAGTTAAGTTTTTTGTAGGAAGGGAGTTGGAACTTTTGATATGAAAAAACAAGACGTAGAGTCCGTAGGTGCATCATTCAAAAATGTTTTGTTTGAAGCTCAACGCTCATTGTTGCTATTGAGTGCGAATTATCGTTTATTCATCGAGGCTCTGATAGAAATCCGTCCGAGCCCATTTTATCGACATCACATGTAACACAACCTCGCATTATGCATCAGTACCATTAGGGTCGGACATATGAGTCAAAATCATGATTGTTGTGTTTGTGAGAGGAAATTATCATCAGCTCAATACCTAGCGAGTATCTGAAATCAGAGACATGAACAGCTCGTAGCACACATTATAATAGGTCATCTGGTCTCAAAGTTGTCGGCCAAATCTATCTGGACCATAAAATCGGTCTTGTCAATTTGGCTACGTACTTAATGCTGCTTAACAACACCTGCAGCATTGGCTTGCGCGGTAATTCTCTTCTTGTACGCCTGAACATCGCCAGGGAACTTCTCGACAGTGCCTCCATCGCAAACCCACAGCGATTTGCACACCGTCTGCAACATTGTGACATCGTGAGACACCATCAGCACACCACCCTGGAATTCGTTAAGCGCTTCGGCCAAAGCATCCATGGCTTCAATATCAAGATGGTTAGAAGGTTCGTCAAGAACCAGAATGTGGGGGTTCGTAAGAGCCAGGCAAGCAAAGGCAACACGAGACTTTTGACCTCCAGAAAGTAATCCCATCTTCTGTAGACCCGTTGTGCCGGTGATACCGAAGGCACCAAGTCGTCGGCGGTATTCTTCATCTGTTCGTCCCGGATAGTTCTTTGACATGAAACCCACAGCACTGTCGTTGAGGTCGAGGGCATCAACGTGATGCTGAGCGAAGAATCCAATTCGCAGACGAGGGTGTTGCGAGATCAGACCAGACGAAGGATCCAGCTTACCAATGAGCAGCTTCAGGATAGTTGTCTTACCTGCACCGTTGGGTCCGACGATACCAATTCGAGAATCCAGCTGGACATCTAGGTCAACATTGCGGAGCAGGATGTTGTCTTTGTTGTAACCAAAAGTGACCTCAGACATCTGTACAATAGGGGGCGATAGCTTCTCGACCTCGGGGAATGTGAACTTGACGCTGTACTCAGCCTCTGGGGGTTCAAGGACCGGCATCTTCTCGAGCTTCTTGATACGTGACTGAGCTTCTGAAGACTTAGCGGCGTTATACCGGAACTTGTCGATAAATGCCTGTAGATGGGCTCTCTGGACCATCTGGTTCTCGTACTCTCGTTTGGCGACTTTCTTGCGCTCCTCACGAGTAGCATAGAAGGTATCGAAGTTGGCTCCACGGTAGTAGTCGAGACGCTGAGAGTGTTGATGAATGATGTCGGTGGCGACTTCGTTGAGGAACGCTCTGTCGTGAGAGACCACCAGGACGGTGCTGGGGTATGTTTGAAGATACTCGGACAAGAATGTAATCGAAGGAACGTCCAACATGTTAGAAGGTTCGTCAAGAAGAAGCAAGTCAGGTTCACAGAACAGTGCTCGGGCAAGAGCCAGACGCATTCTCCAACCACCAGAGAAGGTCTTGGTGGCGTGCTGCTGTCGCTCTGATGAGAAACCGAGACCAGCAAGAATACTAGCAGCTCGTGACTCGGCCTTGTCTGACTCCATTTCGGCCAACTTGGACTGAACATCCCCCAACTTGGTATCCTGGGCCTCTCTATCACGATCGATTCTGGCCGCGTCAGCAGATGTGTCGGCCAGAGAAGCACGTTGCTTCTCCAATTCTGCCAGACGAGCGGTAATTTGCTATCATCTTTAGTAGGTCTCCGTGATGACTGGAAAGCAGACTTACATCTTGCTCTTTCAATAGAACCTTGCGCCAAACATCGGCGTCGAGAACCGCTTGGATAGCTGGGGTGTCGTCACCAGTAATCTTTCTTGTCAGCTATGGTCTTTCTTGATTCAACAGAGACTTACTTCTTGCTCAACGTGCAGAATGGATATGTGGAGTGGAATTGCAACCTCACGACGAGACAGAGCTCGAAGCAGTGTTGATTTACCAACACCGTTGTTACCAACCAAACCATAGCGGTGGCCATAGGCGAGAGTGAGCGTTGTGTCCGTAAGAATGCGGTTTCCACTGATCGACACATCGATGTTGTCCAATTTGATATCCTTTGACTTGTTTGTGGAGCTGGAGCCCAGTTGCAGAGGGTTGACGGCCATATAGAACTCTTCGTATGACTGGGTCGACTCGGGTTGGTCAAGCAGCTTGGATGCCTCGTACTCAACAGTCTTGAAGGTCTTCTTCTGCTGCTTGGCGGCAATCTTTCTCTCTGCCTTCTCAAGCTTCTTGCGATCGACCTTCGATTCAACCTTCCTTGCGTTTGCAGACTCCAGGTCCACGCCACCGGTCGCCACAGCCAGAGTGGACGACATGTTGCGCTGCTGGCTCACTTGGATAGTCTGGTCTAGGCGCTTGACAGTCGAAGGTCCTCGCCTCTGGCCTCCATTGGCCTCGGTGTACTTGTCGACCCATTTCTCGACCAATTGTTTGATCTTCTCCTCCAGCTCAGCATTAACTTGGCCAGATGCGGACAGCAGGAGCTCGGTGATGGTAGAAGCAGCCTCATTTAGTGGTGACTCGCCCGATGCATCCTCCTCGTCCAAGTAGGAAGTTGACGCATGGGTCAGGTAGCCCACAGAGTACTCGGAGACTACGGGGTCGATGTGCGGCAGCACAGCTCTGATATCAGCCTCCATGATGCGCTGACTCGGCGGTGGGGTAGCTGGGCTAAGAACGAATGGCTTGAGGCTTCTTGACAATTCACTATGCGATGTACAACTTCAGAATGCCCAGCGAGCTACACAGAGTTGTCAAACTGTAACTGAATGGCTTGAGAGTGTCGCTACCTTGGATGCCCCGCCAGAGATGTCGTTGAAAATTGTGGGTGTAGATACTGGATCCATCACGGAGGTCTGATTTCCGATCGCCGACATCATCCTCTCCAGGGTAGGTGGGTGTGTCTGAAATGTAGTGATAACTAATCCACAAATTTTAATAATTGATCATGAATCACTCAAGGAATGCATACTCATTCTTGTCTTCTAGTTTGTTTCTAACTGACTCATGATGATGATTTAATTCGGTTACAACCATGGCAAATGTGCTACAACCAACTCAGCTTGGCGTCTTGTCAAAGTAGTTAAATTTGACTTGTGGTACTTATTGGTGGGCACCCCAGACAGGTTCAGAATTCAAGTCAAAACTCGGACACTAATAAACATAAACGAGACGACAAAACGGCTGATTTAAACTTGGATTCCGCAGCCGGTGGAAAGTTGGACAAAGAAGTCACTCTGTTCCTCTACTCAATATATGAAAACTCAATATACCTACGAAAAGCTGTCTCAATCGTAGCGACCTAACCTATAGCTAGCCACATCACGTTTGTAAGTGTCTAAGAAGATGGAGATGGGAATGGGAGTCATGGCTTTCCCGAACTGGGCCATGCGGATAGCATGAACCTAAGACACGGGAGCTCGAGCACACAGGAAAAGGGCATATCGCCGAGGGAGTCTATATCAAATTGCGAGCAGGGGCATCCATACGAGTGAAAGGTTACCAGTTCGCCAGTACACCTCCAGACTCATTGGACCTGGAAAGAATCTTTACCTGTAGAGCTGAACAAAGTCTCATGATAAACCACAGATGTTAGACTGCAGCTATTCACTCCAAATTTAGGAGGATCAGGCTATCAAACAAAGCTCAACTGGCGGTGAAGGGCCTCATTCAAGAGTGGGATGTCGAAATACAGGTTTTGTGAGAAACCTGTTCACGGGCAAATTAAACAACGGACATGCATGCATGCTGCAATTAGCATACCCGTGACCCAATATCAGCGCTGATAAGTTGCGTTTGTGCCGAGAGAGACTGCATGTGTAGGGCGGCTTGAGCGTTCGCAGTCTATTGAGTTCTCATCTTGCCTCTAAGCCAACCTATCAATAACAACAAGACACTGCACTCGAGCAGGATCTTGGCTCAGTCTACAGGGCTATCCCAGCGACGAAGCAGTGCCTCGGAGGTCTTTATCAATGTGGTTGCCAACTATTGAAACCACCGGCGTTGAATTACAGCAATAACCAGTTGCCACGAATCCTAGCTCTAGTAATTACAGTTTTCAGCTCCAAGCCCGGGGCACCAATCACAGTCCAGAAAGCCGCTATAGCTCTGTGTATTTATTTTGTTAAGTCAAGTTAAGTGAGGTAAGGTAAGAGGGGTTATTGACGCGACGCGTCAACTTCATCTCATGATGTTTTTCTTCGTCCGCTTGCACAACTCGGCCAATTGACCCTGAAATGAACCCTGGCATTTAACTCAGATCTAGGTTGTTTATGCTGATCGAGCCCTGATCTTGCGCCTGCATTGTTCTGCACAACACTGCATTGGCGATCAGATGTGATAACCATGTGCATTACTGTACATACCCACATACGGGAGATCGATGCAAGGCCTTTCTGCATGAAAGCTCAAGTTACATACCCAATGCAGAGTCACGCAACAGACCTAGTTAGTTGGAAAGTTTACTGAAGAAATCAACTGATTCACTTCTGACAATATCCTCGTGTCCTCCCTCCGCCGATGTTTACCAGGAATTCACATTTCCCACTCACAACAACAAATTAGGGGCTTTGTGAGACCAATAACGTCTTTTTGTCTTACCAGCGGATTGACAACCACCACCAACTTGTCCCTGGCGCCAGCCACCACCCATCAACTCGTAAAGGACACTGCTAACTAAGGTAAGTTGCTAACTAAAGGACAAACGGCGCTCCGGCAATTGTGGGCGCTTGAGCCTCTAGGTAGACTTTCGGCGCCGCCGTTTCGCGAGAAAATGGCCCATTCAACGTCAGTTCTAACATTGCAATGCTATTGCCTCCACTTGGCTCGACGATGGGCTTGATCATTACGCCTTATCAAAACACAGCCAATTGGGTTAAATGCGCAAGAGTTAGCCCCGTGTCTAGAATCTAAGAGGCCAGGACACCGTACTCCGTACGTGTATAGACATTGCTGTCCCTGATGGAAATGTGAAAGATTGCCATTGTACCGTACATGTGCGATCCCCCTGAGTCCAAGGGTGTCAATTGAATCTTCAAAGTATAAGTATGGCCTAGCAAGACTTGAACCAACGTGTTATTCAAGCAAGACAACAAATTGATCGTGTCTCAAGACGAGCAATCTTCCGCCGGTATGAGATTGACTCGATAAGACAAAGTCAACTTAGCTCCTTGGGAGTGACAGTGTCTCAGGCGCGTGGGCAGCTGGACGCCTCGTCCGTCATGCGCCTCCTACTCCTAGGTTCACGTTTGCCGAGAGCCGATATGAGACAATGGCTGAAGCAAATAGCCCATTGACTCAAAAGCCACGGCGATCATGATAACTCGGAATTATTTCCCTATTCTGCGGGGAAAGTCTAGCATTCCAGTCTGGAGTGTCGATGTTGCTTGTGAGCCCAGACTCCCCAGAGAGCCTCAAGATAGGACCCTTGTCCGCCCCCGCGAAGAGAGCCCAGAGTTTGTTTGTCCCTTATTCAATCTGTGGCTGTCGACAAGCACACTGCGGCTTTTGAGTTTAGGGCTATCGCCAGAAAAAGCAGTTCGTGCATTGCGTCAGCTCTGATCGTGAGCACTAGGCTCGTCGGTCTAAAGCCTAGCTGCCGTTTGAGGATGGTTGGTGGAAATTGGGCTTGATACTCAGAGAAAATGCATTGTGTCGACTGGCTGAGGAACACTTCCAGAGGTTCGCAAGTCGGCAGGCGAGTGGATTGTGAATGAAAGCAATGCCAAGTTGACTGGTTCACATACTCGAGTTGTTTCCTCTTCAGATTCATCCGACTGCATCTGCAGTCAGATGCATGAGAAACACCAGAGATCAAGGGATATCCTAGTATCAAGAGAACTCTGAAGGAAGTGGGGAGAAGAAACAACTCCGCTTTTTTAGACAGTCTAGACAGTCTCGTTTCAGGTATGAGTTACGAGAGTTCCTGAGATGGATTCGGTCTCTGGAACGACCCAATGCCAATGCTCAAGGAAGCCGGTTCACGAGGATCTGGGCTGAGCACATGTTTGTCAGCGTAATATTGGGCCAGGCAAAAGATATCCAGTGGCCACGAGCCAGCCTTATCGAGACAAGCGAGCACCAGGAGCAGGGGCGCAAGTTAAGTTTCTCTGCATCGCGGGCCATTGCCTCAACACGAGGAGGATCTGCCTGTGGCTTTCTGGGAACTTGGTGTGAGTGCAAATTCGCATCTGGAACATCTGAATGGTGCCCGCCTTGAGGTGAGAGATGCTCCAAGTCCAAGATGCCTCTAGTTCTTGAACTGGGCCCCACTATCAGACGCAAGCGCTTCTTCGGATCTTGATCGAAAAGTTCGTCGACCGAAAAACATTCCGATACCCATGACTTTCGGCGACGGTGGAGGCATAATCTCACCAAATCAGGTCAATCGTATCATCCGACCCCTCAGTAAATGCAAGCAAGGGGCGGCCAGCTGCTCCGCTTTCTTCAGGCAGAGGCAGAGGCAGAGGCAGAGCGGCAGGTTTATTCTGGCAGATCATTGGGTTTTGGATGTGGTGTGGTGTGGTGTTGTTGTTTATGTTTTTCTTGTTGTTGTTTATGTTTATCTATTTATGGTTGGTTGTGGCTGGTACAATCTGTGTGGCAGGCCTCATCTTATCACAGTATGTATGTTCTCCGTACCATTGTTGATTTCAAAGATAGTCTTGTTCTAGATCTGCAAGGGACGATTATTACACGTGTATCTACTCCGTAGTTTCTGGGATATTAAAGCAGATTTTCATATAAATAATAGTTTGGGTTATCTTGGTAATCTATGCCAGTACTTATCAACAAACTACTACCTATAATATAAATGCGAGCAGGCTGGGACCAACGTGGAAAGGAGCGAAACATTAGCTTCGGCAACATGAACAACGAAGGTCTTGTATTGCACAGAATGGGGGGATTTCAGAGAGTCACGAAAGGTAATTGCTGTGTCTGGTACTGTTATATCGTGCTTTTCATGTATCATCAGCAAATATTCGTCTTGCAGATGCTAAGAACGGCCCGTGTACCCCGGAGCACTACCCTACCAACTTAACCATTCTGAACCATGATATTCACTTTCTTATATGCAATGATGGAACATGATGTGATCATGAAAGTGTTTGAAAAAGACAAACAGCCTTGATTGCATCCATCGGACTTTCTTCCACTCGAACCCTGCGCCACCTTGTCAATGGCAAGGTCCCTGAAGTTGGATCAACAAACTCTTTTTTGTTTGCTTGCTCTCTCTGTTCTTCATACGTCAATAGTCCTAGGTACTTGGCGTTGCACATGATAACCTAGGGCGGCCGCAGACTGATGGACGTGGGACAAAAAGGCGAGTTGCTCATGCTCACAAGCAGCTTCTCATATTCGTTTGGCCATTGAAAGAGCTGCTGGCCTGCGGTTATTGAAAGGCCGAGCCCGCCATGGGTAATATTCAAGTGCAGTCCCAAGGAGGAAAGGTGCAGAGGACAAAGCAAGCTGAAAACTGTCACTGACCTGTAATTGATACCAATTGCAAACAGGGCCGCATCAAGCAATCGGGGAACTTGTTGCAGGCCTTGTCGCGATTTGGCTAGACAAATACGCGTGAAATGGCGAACTACTCCGGAGGATCATACTGTGGCAAGGCAGTGTGTGTTACTGTTGATTGACTGGCTGGAGTTGGAGACTTGTCATTGGATCACAAGCAGCATCATGAGAAATGCCAGTCAGACAGATCTCAGGCGGTGCAATCATAAGATGCAAGATACAAAGTCAATGGGAACACAACCCCTATTTCCGTGATTGGAGGTGTTATAAGAGTACTGTCTGGTTCAGAGCAGACTTCGACGGACCTATGCTGACATGTTCTCCTCTGTGGGCGTCGCGAATTGATGCCCTATTTAGCAGCTATTATGTCCAGGACCCTTTTCATAATCAGCAATCCCTTGAATGTCGTAATAAGGGTTTGTTGATAAACAGGGTCGCTGCCAGGGCCGCGTCTCCAACCCGGAACGGCCCTGTGTGACAACAGGGGCGAGAATACATAGCTGTACACGTTGTATGATGCAGATGGATCGTTGTATCTCATCCCCCAGCTGCTCGACGGCGAGAGGCATACGCGGGAACATCAGTCTTGCAGGCGGACAGCGTTACCAGGGCCCTGTGACAACATGCTGGTGATACCAACCTACAGGTGCGGATAGCCTATGCTGTTATGTGGCAGAGCAAACTCGGGGGCCTTGGCCTGTGTTGACGTTGAGCAAGCAACAGACAGGGCCCGTGTATTATGTTTCTCGGTCTCTGAGTCTACGGCAGGGATCTCGTGCTGCTTTGCTTTGCCCGTTCCAGGGAGTCTCCATCCCGTTGTGACCCCCGTCGTCGTCACCTCCGGGGGCCGGGACGAGACGAAGATAGCGAGCGAGCGATTGAGCTCGAGTATCAAGGGCAGCTCGATGAGATGCCCTTTTGGTGGAGTACCTCGACTTCGATGCTGTATTTTAGCTCTGAAGATCGAATAAGCACCTCGTTCTTCGTTCAGACCACCGGCTTTCCTGCGCACCATCTGACTTTGATGCAGAAATACCGCTGTAGGGAGAGCCCGAAATGCAACCCCGGAGGAAGCCAAGGAATCCCCCGGTGAAGTAACCCGCCCGGAGCTCCAGGTACCAGGGTTAACAGCCACAGGGCGGTCGTGTTGCCCACTCCAGTCGTAAAAAGCATACCAAACTTCATGGGCATCGATCGGATAGGTCGAGACAATTAAAGTTGATATTCCTTGGAATGGTAAATAACGGGTGGCCAGCCCCAGGCGCTAGATAATAAGCGTTGCATCTTTCCAGGATATTGAGATTTATGTTCGAGACTTTGAGACGTGATGGATCTCGTGTAGCAACTAACTTAGTAGACTACAGTACTGTAGCTACCTACATACAATAGGACAATTGTATTTACCTTAGATCCGATGTACTAATGCTAAGTCAGTGTCTATGATATCAGATTCAGGCCATTGAATCAACTATTGTATGCAAGTCATGTTAATAATGGCTGCCCTCCACTCAAAATAGCAGGTCTAATCTCTCTTGCTGCTCAGCGCTTGAGACGTGCCCTTGCCCAGACCCAATCAATTCCAGGTTTCTCAGGCACTCGCCATATCTGGGCGCAGCGCCGCAGCGGGCCACCTGCAGTCTTGCTCGCACTGGACCAGCGCTCCCAATAACTTAATTCAAGCCGACTTTTTCGATTGGCTTGACTTGTTGGGGGGGGGGGGGTGTT
>LTDI01000057.1:0-49587 GCA_001654545.1 Fusarium agapanthi | reverse complement strand
TCTATAGATAGCCTGCCCACTTGGGCCCTAGCTAGCTTCCCTAATCCTAACACACCTTTTGCCCACTTCCCTCAACACTCAATCTGGCTCGGGTTTGGCAAAGAGCATTTCCGGCGTGACACCTTGCGAAATGATCTCAAGGAGATAAGAAAAAGTTCCTAATAATTCCTGCAATTCTAACAAGTCGTGCTATTTAGCATAAGCCCAATCCAACATGGCCGACTACGAATTTAATTAGTTCCATCGTTTGCTTCCCCGCAAATTCGAGCTAGGTGATTGCCCTCGTCCTTATTGAAGCCGGTGCAGATGAAATGGCACTCATGACACTAGCGAGTTCAGGAGCCTTAAGAAAGGGTCTGTGCAAAGATCGATCATTTCGGTCCCGGTTTTAGAACTTTTAATTGCGACGATCAGGTTTCAATGAGGCTGATGTCGACGAGAAGAATGCCATGTCGAGGTGGCGTGCCCAGTCTGACTCAACTACCCTACAGCTAGTGCAAACTCTGAAACTGTCAACGTTGATGGGCCATAAACAATGCTGTGAAGCACTAAGGCTTGTGATGTTCAGAATTATATACGACGGTTTGCGAGCTCTCCTCCTTCGAAAGAAAGAAACGGCCCCATTAGGAGAAATCTGTTGAGTAATTGGCATTCACATTCTTGTACATTGGCCATCGGCTACAACAGCGCACACTTGGAAGTTGGGTCTCACATTCGTAAAAGATCATGAAACAAAAGTTATATATCAAAACGTATACACTAAGAAGTTCCTGATCTCTTTATCGACGCAAGACCATTTTTCAGCCATCCTAGCGACATGAGTCTTGCTTCGGGATCAACAGTCTATTTGCAGTTCGTTCCACCATGAACAAAAGTACCGTCAGAGTTCTCGCAGCCACATGTTCCATCATTAGGATCCTTGATACAAGTTGTTCCAACCCCAGAACACTCTCCATTGTCGCTACAAATCGTCAGATCCGTATCATAAACATTTGTTTGACAACACTTACTTCCAGAAAAAGGTCCAGTAATCCGCATCAGTAGTGAGCTCGTCAGAAGTAGGAGCATCACATTCGTAAGCTTCACAGGTGCCGTAGGGAGCACCGTTGTTGGCATCGTATTGGTGATCGACCTTGAAGATGGCAAAGGTCTGCTGGCCAGAGACACGGGTGTTGTAGGCGCACTCAGCAGCCTGGATGGCGTTGGAGGTCTTGGATGCTGGCTGCAGCGTTAGTATAGGATATCGATGGAGAATAGGTTGACGCACGAGAGCATGATGGGCTCTTGGGGTATTTTCCTTCGGTGTTGCTCTGAGCAGGCTCAAGAGTAGCAGCGACGGCGCCTGCAACGGCGAGGACTGAAGCTAGTGTAGTGAGAGGATACATGATGAATGATATGAGGTTTTGAGGTCTTGGCCACAAGAAATTGATAGTCTGTCTGGTTGTGTTGAGGTAAGATTGTAACTCCAAGATATTCAGAGACCTTATATACGACAATTTCTCTCCTTTGCTTCAAAGAAATTGAAGACGTGTTTTCGAAACATGCCATAGTGGGGATATCCATGATTCTCTTGGTGGAGTGCTCGCCCCTTGACCAATTCTAGCAAGGATAAGGTGGCTCATGCTCAACGACGGCTGTCGTATTTATACGCGGCTTAAAACATGCATGGATATTATCTGGGTCTGTCAGCGTTGTTTGGATGAAACAGCAGTTTTGAGGTTGCGACTGGTGGAGATATTTGGCTGGGCAAGCCGATAATCCGATGGCGATGTTTCGGAGATATTGTAAACTGGGGTGTGTTTCCTCTTGACTGAGTAGCTGAGTTGGCCTTCATTGCCCACATTCCGTTTTCTGACATGGAGTGCCCCGTGTTTGACTTATATGTGTATACTGGATCAACGCCAACACTCTGACCTTCGGTCAGAACAAGCCTCGACAAAGGCAAGAAGTTGCCGGCCATCTTGAGCCATTCCCTATGCGGACGGCGTTAAAAAGAACGACCGGGAACTGGCAAACGGTATTTAACTAGCTGCTAGTTCCAAGTAAAGTATGTGATTAGAAACCGAATTCATTAAAATGTTATCTAGGCTAAAGTGAAGTATACTGATGAACTAGGCTAAAGGTCCTCCACATCCGCAGCGGTATGCGGATGAAACGTCTCAAAGTTAAAGATTGCCTTCTTAGTTTCCCCCTTGGGTTCATACAACACCAGCTCTGGACAATCGCCCAGATCGCCGAATGCGCCAGAGTCAGTAAAGACGCCATCTTGTAGAGTGCCTGTAACATTGAAGTGGTACCCAATTTCCCGTATTCTTTGTCCGGCACAACGAAGTGACACGCGGGAGCCATGATGATCCTCAATTGTATCTTGGATATCAGAGAGCCGATAAAACATCGAATATGAAGGGATAATGCCGTCGTCAAGAAGCCACTCATAAGTCGGCAGCCTTTTGTGGAGAGACATGACTCTTTGGAAGTACGGGGCTGCTTCATCTGAGACTTCATAGTGGCTGAAGCACTCCGGGCTCAAGGTGCTGAAGCATGTTCCATGCTTAACCCATTGATCTTGCCAGAGCTCGTCATTATAACCATCAGGTGACTCCCAGAGATGGTTCATATCGTCAATGGTATCTTCGGCGCCGGCATGGTAGAGGATTTGTGTGAGGTTTGTGTATGTGCGGTTGGTGTCGCAGTGGGTAGGGAGGGAGCCGTCGTTGTGGATTGGCCACAGGCCACCAACAGTCCATGAGTCTGATGGAGAGGTTAGATACAGTCAACTTGTTTATACGGAGGCCAAGACTCACCTAGAGGCCCAGTGACTGGACGTGTATCCCAGACTTGAGTCTGAATCACCCTCGCAGGTGATGAATAGCAGCAGGTGTCGTCAGGTGCGGTATCATCATAGCATGAGCCTCGGCGACCACCAGCGTAGACATTTGGTGTCCCAGCAAGCGCTACAACAGAAGTAGCCGCTGTAATAAGAGATAAAATCTGAAACGAAGACATGTTTATCCTATCTCAAGGTACTGCAGTCTTCACTTGAGTTACTTGACAACAGTTGATTTTGCAACGATATGGCCCCTGACTTTATAAGCCTCACCGGCACACCCTCTGACCGCATCATGGGCGAATTCTATGCACTCATTCTATACACTCCAGCTTGTGCGACCAACCGCTCGAAACCCGTAACTGAGCATCATAGAACTGTTAGTACGGGGGCTGATAAAAGTCCTCACTTGGCAAAGTTTATATCCTTACCACCAATCACAAACTGAACCGCGTCAGCTATAGTCCGAAAACGTTCAGCCTCGTCTTGGGGCTATGTAGAGTTTGTGGAAGTCGACTGACACGATACCAAATGCGGAATCTGCGGGACAAACATGGAGTGATGGCTATGCAGATCCATACCAATTCACAAATTCACTTTGAATTTCTTAGTTTTTCTTTCATGCAAGGTACTGATGTCGTTAAAAAGAAATTCATTCAGATCCTGGTTTTCTTGGACCTGCAGGCCCGTTTGGTTTCGGCTGAAGCCACGATGATCACAATTTCTGCTCATGATGATAATGCAGAGCCTGGAATGCGGACCGGTCCGTATAACTGCAGCTGCAGTGGTTGGACGGGTGATGGTGTATGCCTCTGGCCCAAGCTCCTCAGCCATGGGCTTACGTTGGAAGGAGTTGGAACTATTTGAACCGTCATTCCAGAGATTGTGAGGGAAAAGTTATTATCGGAAGATTAAATGATTGCCATGCTGCGGTGCTAAGAATAGGATTGGGTTTGCATGACTGCCAAGGTCCAAGACATTCTGGATCATTGTTGTCAGACTCATGGCTGGCTGAGCTTCAAAGCTGATACAGATATCGATCCTTATGTGATGTGGGATTTCAAAACAAACCAATATTACGCCTATTCTACAGAGGGAGCAGATCCAGGAAGTCTCTTCGCGATTTACAGCAGCCCTGATCCGTCAACTTGGCACAAATATCCCGGTGGCGTTCTGAAAGCGTGCTACGATGTTGACATGAACCGCATCGAAGGTGGTCAGGCCTGTTGGGCGCGTGATTGGTACTGGGCTCCCGAGATATACTACAATGAGGAAACTGAGTGGTACTTTTTCTTCTATGCTGGCCGTTTGCGGGAAGACTTGACAAAGGATTACTTCCGATACTCGGACTTTGAAGAGCCGTCTAAAATTGGCGTGGCTGTTTCTCGTTATCCGACAGGACCATTTCGGGAAATTGAGTCTAAGCCGATCGACTACTATCCATTCGATCCCGAATATCACGATGTCAACCTCATCATGGACGAGAAGCAGATGCTGCCACCGCAGAGTCTTGCAGAGGGTCAAACGGCGCCGAAGGGAACATATATCCACCATTGATGTCAACATCTTCTTTGACACGGATAAGCGCATTTATCTCTATCTCTCACGAAATGCATACAGAAACTGGAATTGGGATAGCAAGCTGGGCAAGTACATCGAGGAGTCCAACATCATCGTGGTAGAGATGGAACGCGCTTGGTGGGACGATGGAAATGCATTAACCATGCCAAAAATCATCGCCACGCAAAGGAATTTCCATGCCCCGAATGCTCCAAAACTTCCCTCAAACATCACCTCTTACAACGGCACTGGTGAGATTGGGTCACCACCTCGCAAAGACGGCTGGAAGACTGTTATTTCCTACGGCGCTGATCCGCAAGATTGGGGAAACATTTCATGTTGACGACTATCGACGGTTCAACGGCACGAAGAAAGATCGTCGTTGGGCGGAAGGAAGCACTATCATCACGAGACCTGGAAAATCTGATGGAAAACCTGTTTATCTTCTATTATACAGCGCCAATAACCACGAGGCATCCAACTATGGCGTTGGCTTCGCAACTGCAAAGTCTCCATTTGGACCATTCCGAAAATCTTCCAACAACCCTATTCTTTCGCAAGACTCTGATGACGAGATTCCAATCTACTCGACTGGCCATGATAGCATTGTTGCTTCACCTGGTAAGAATAGCAAGATAATCGGCGCTCAGGAGGTTACGCATCGAACACCTTTCGGTTCTGAGTTGTTTTATGTGCATCATGGCCGCAACAGCACGGATCGGCATCGTTCCCTTTACACAACTCGATTGCGTTTCATTGAAGATGATGTTGACTTCGGGTGTGAGGATGCTATCCGCATGAGGCTTACACCGCTTGATCAGCCTTTACCGAAGAACACGTATCCTATCAACATGTTTGCAAAGTGCTCTATTTTGCATTCTTTGTACAATAAGAGAGGGCATGAATATCACGTTCGTGTTGAGTCCAAGCTAAGAGGCCCTTTTGATATTCGTGAACCCACGAATAGGGTTGTTGCACTGCCTGGAAATAAAGCTCCTACGTCTGTGAAAGCTGACAGGCACGATGGTTCGTTTTTCCTGTCTTTTGATAGTAAGATTGTGAAAGAGTTGGCTTACCAGCGCTTGGGTGTTGATGGAACTTGGACAACAGTTGCAAAGAGCAGAATTACCTGCGGATAGTCTTCAATTAATGTCTAGGAATACTAAAATCCTCAAACATCAAAGACGTTTCTCAGAAATGCGTGCAAACACAGGCGAGGGATCCATGAAAACCTCCATCTTATACGACTTTAAGTTTCCATCCTCATCCCTGTTCATCAAAATCGTAGCGAGTGCTGGAACTTTGATTTCTTGCGTTTTGGGATCGTCTCCCTTGACAAGATACCGAACATCACAACGATGATAGATGCAGGGGCTCACATAATCTAGGCTTGTGAGAAAATTGTAAGAGAACCAGTGTTGTATAATATCTTACCAACATGGATAATATCATGTTCTAATACATCGAACTTGGCCCATATAACTTTGAACATCTGGATATACCATCAGCATATGAAAGGGGTCTGGTTCTGGGTCGTGTAATCTACTTCTCTAGCATCCATGACGGAGCGCACCGGGCTATTCTCGTATCGTATTGTGGCCTCTGCTGTATATAACCTGTCTAGCCATGCGTCCACATCCATTCTGGCACTATAGGTATTGTTCTGCGAAGAGAAATGTGTCAAAATTAATAGTGTTCAGTTTGAAAAAGATAGCAGAT
Source organism: Fusarium agapanthi (assembly GCA_001654545.1). NCBI lineage: Eukaryota > Fungi > Ascomycota > Sordariomycetes > Hypocreales > Nectriaceae > Fusarium > Fusarium agapanthi. Next base: position 43,481 of record LTDI01000057.1, on the reverse strand, counting down.
AGAACCTAGTGCAAAGGATAGACTTACTTCAACCAGCCAAGCCACGGCCTCTTCTTTTGAAAGCTGCAAATCTGACGCCATTTTTGAATTTGCTTTTATATGCTTTCCTATCTACTTCTGTTCGCAGTTGTTATAATCTGGTGGAGCCTTGAAGCATTTTCGTGTATCGCGAAATTTATACCCCCTCACTAGTCAAGTTAGCTTTTTGCATAAGGTTGACCACGACACTGACTAAGCCCGCGACCTCCGGACCACATAGTCAGGTACCCAGATAGTTTGGATAGCGGCCAGGCCATGTGGAACTTCATCAACGCTAGATCACCCAATTCTGTGCTCCAGTGGTTAAACAGAGGTGAGACTCAACTACGGCTATGAACATACATCTCCCGGATATAAGGCTGCAGTATCCAGTAGCGATTTGTAAAACCTTGTATTCAGGAACTTGATAAACTATCTCGTGTCCGAATCATTCCAATCGTCGAGCTACCTACCTGACGTCTTATTACAAAGTCATACACTAATCACGCAAGGGGATACAACAAAACTTTAGGACCTCTATTCTAGGTGACAAAAAGTCTTAGGTAAACTTAGCATAATTTAGTATAGATTTAGAGGATCTTAGACTAGGTATTTTTAGCACCTCAATTTAATGTCAGAAGTCTTCTTGCACCCTGGTGTCACGTCAAACCCAATGCCCCCTATCTCCGCAATGCATTCCGTATTGGGGATCCAAGAAACCCGGCATACTGGCAACAGGCTCAAACATAGACAACCTTGGTAACAGTGGGAGTAGGCGCCGCAACAGTGACAACAGAGGCACTGGCACACGAGCAAGCCGTAAGGTAGCGAGGCTCTCCAGAGCAAGCACTAGCATAGGTAGGAATAGACTTGGTAACATAAACAGTGCTTGATATCATCAGTCAAAGACCCCAATGAGGATTGAGTACCAGTGGCTTACCTTGCATCAGGAGTAGTGGTAACTTGGAGATAAGCTTCACACTCAGCCTTGTAAGAAGCAACGACAGCAGGGCCACGGAAGCCAGGGACAACGGCTCGGGCACAGTTATCGCCACAGCCGGAGCGCTCCTGGAGTTCCTTGGGAATGTTGATGGCAAGGACAGGGGCAATGAGAGCGGTGATGAGAGTGAACTTCATGGTGAGGGTATTGTGGTGTTTTTGGCAGGCAAAGAGAAAGTTAAAGGGCTTGATTGAGTGGTTTGGAGCAGAGCTGCGTGAATAATGTACTGAGGATGATGAGGAGATGGGATATTTGTGTGCTCTTTATACACCAGTTCTTCCCCTCGGGTCTATGCCAACTCCACGCCGAACATACCCTTCCCCTGAGAGCGCTTTTCACACCGATAAGAAGTGCCAACGGTTTTAATAAAAAGAACGCCTAGTACCACGAGTTTATCGCCATCATTTATCGATTTCCCACGTTTTCTACAACTAGCGCACCGTTGGCAGCCCCTAGTCAGATATCCTAAACGCCACAGGACCAACCGTCAAAGGGGCATGAGCTGTTAACGAGGCGATCTAGATCACACTAACCACAAAATGAGGTCCATTAGAGGGAAGGCCAAACGGCTTTGCTCAATGTTTGTCGGGCCTCGTGATAGTTTCGGGGATACAAGTGGAAAATAAGGGGGGGACTATTTAAAGTCTTGGTCCACGAGTTCCGGATTGGGAATTCAGCTGGATTAAGGGCCTCGTCAGAGGAGCTGATATCTGAAAGGGTAAGGCTTCACGGGGGACAGGGAGAATAGGATAGGGTCGAGTCACTGTCAGCGGTGCTTGATGAGATGTTGCTTGTGCGGTGGGGATTCGCAAGTAATGGATGGCGTGGAGCCTGCAACCAACAGGTAGACTGGCGTCACAGAGCTGTTGTGCGACAGGAGACCGATTAGACCAAAATATTAATCGGCCAGGGTAAATACTTCTTAAGCATACATAAAACAATAGCTGGAGAACACAAATAATGATACTTCACTTCAGCGAAGCATCCAAGACTCAAATCTGTTACAGCCAGAGTAACCTTGAACTATCAGCAAGACTTGACTCTGACCATAAATACAATCTGTCGATTTAGACCACTCGGTCTGCGCAAGGAAAAGGCATGATACCTATCCTCCTTTCAACCGTCCATGCCATCGCGAATGCGCAAGAAGTTGGCATACCGCTCCAAAGTCCAGCGACGCGATGCCTTGCCCCAAATAGCCATGGGCAGCGACGACATGATAATGACGAAGCTAAGAATACCAAGCTCGATGAAGGTGTTCTGTAGACCGGTGTCAATCCAGTAGCTGCACACGAATGTGAAGAGGGTGGCGAGGGTGTTGTTGATGACGGCGACACCAACCATGCCCTCAAGGACCATGTCGGGGTAGCTGTCAGCTAGGTACGTGATGCTCAGATCACCAGCGCAACCGTAACCGAAGCCGATAAAGCCCAGCGCGACGTAGGGAACGGGCCAGTCCCACCCATGCGCTGAGCCGATACCGAATAGCCACATACCCAATGGGAAGATGATCACGCAAAGGGCCATGAGATAGAGACGGAACTCGGCCTCCATGATGCCGTTGTTACGTTTAGCCTTCCAGAGGATGAACTTGTCGCTACAGTATCCGCCGTAGAAACAGCCAATGACGCTTCCAATCAGGCAAGGAATGTTCATGTTTGCGACAGCAGAGTCGCTGTAGTTGTACGGCTCGTTCACCCAGTAATCCTCCTCGACGGTGAGGTAGAAGGACAATGCAATGTTCTGCATTCCCCACTGAAGACCAGCGAACCAAACTGCGGGAAAGGAAAAGATGCGCATCGTGTGCCACAGGCGGTGGACATACTGCGTCAATCCCAAACCGCGCAGGTTGGATGCTGGAGTGATAAGAGCAATGCGCTGCCAGTAAGACTTCTTGCGCGCGAACGAGGCCTCAAGTCTATTGCGCTCGAGCTCCTCTCGTCGCACTGCAGATGCGGTTTGAGAGATCGCAGCTTCTTCGTCAACTGGAGGCGAAAGGTTCTTCTCCTCGGCATCCTTGGTGACGACATGGTCGCCAGTGGCCGCGGGAATACCATCTACATTGCCGCGGCTGGCGTCGCGCTCCTCAGTCTGGTGGAGATTGAGGTAGCGATTGCGCTCAAAGGCTGTCTCCTCAAGACCGAAGTAGAACAGGACGAGAGTGAAGCCGGAGGCGATTGCGCCCATGTAGCCAATCCAGCGCCACCCGACATTCTCTGCCAAATGGCCTCCGATCAAAGGACCAACATAGGTTCCGACCGTAGTGGCAAGGGTGTACATACCCAGCGAAGTACCATTCTGGTGCTCGAACCAAATATCCAGCAGAGACAATTGAACAACGGCCTCGGCGACAGACTCGGAAGCCCCGACAAAAAGCTGGGACCAAATCGTGTCGCCGGTTGTCTTCAAACGGCCGAACCAAATGTTGCCAATAAGACCCCATACCGTCCCTACCAAGTATAGAATTCGTCGTCCGTAAAGATGCGTCGCAGGCGAGCTGAGAAGCGTCCAGTATCCGATCGCGACAAAGAGCACACCAGCCCCGGTATTGAAAACATCGTAACTAATCCCGTATTGTTCATTGACACCTGTGCTCGCAGCGCCAGCGACATTGGAGGTGGCGGCGGTCAATGCGACAATGTAGCACACGAGGAATGAATGCCAGGTCTTGCGCGCAAGACTCCAGTTCAATGGATCATTAGGAGACTTTGTCGGAGGGGGAACGAGGATGACATCGCCGTGCTTTTCGATACTGGCATCGCCTGAAGCGACACTGGCGTGCTCGTCAGCGAAGAGACGTCGTGTGCCCGGAAGGACTTCATCGAGATCGCGAGCAGACGGAACGGCCATCCGCGTTGATTTGCAGTGGTACTTGGTAGTGGGGTCTTGTTAAATCGTCTTGGGCCAAACGGCTCCTCGGAGCCGCATTCACACGCGTTAAGGAGGATAGGTATGGGTATGCAGGATATCGATCGAGAGTCAGCAAGACATTGTCTGTATGCGATAGTGATTTCCTAGCAAGTTAGAACAGAGCAGCGATCGCAGAGAGAAGAGGAGGGAGGAAATTTTTTATATTATGCCCAAGGATCCATATCTTTCGGAGCAGTCCCCCACCAGAAGGTTCATTCCCATGTCGGGCCGCAATGGGGAGACCGGAGCGATTCCACAAAGGGCAGTGCGTCTGACAATTTGTGGTACGTTTGGCTGGGTTGAATTGAAAAGGTTTAAGCTGTTGATGTCATGGTGTGGAAGACGGCACACCACTTCCGTGATGGAGAGATAAGGTCGCGTGCGTGTTTTGCGCTTGTATTGGACGGATGATTCCTGGGGTAAGTTGCCATCTTTTTTCTCAACGGTCTTCCCCGACGAGGTTCGGCGATCATTGTCAGTTTGAAGAGTAGTATTCTGAGTAATTGAAGCGATGCGTCGCACGCGACAACACTTTCAGACAATTCGAAGCTGAAGTTGCTGTACCTGTCTGTTTGCGAAAAATGTCCACTCCTGCAGCCAGTGACAAATAGGCTCGGCCGACTGATTAGTCACCAGCCGACTTCCGACTGAAGCTACAGAGTAGTCTTCAGCTCTCAACGGAAACAACGAAAATGAGAGTTACCATTAGCCAACTCCATTGAACCTTGACTTGAGCTTACCAAGGTCACCAGCTCGTTTCAGTACCGCGATCGTGATGCGACCACATGCTTCCCCTTTTCTCGGCCACGAAGGAAAAAACCGCATGGCCCATGCCTTCTAGAAGCCAGGTCAAGGGCAAGGATTACTGGAGCCTAACAGCTCACCAACTCCGCAACATGATTCAAGGTTTCTGTCAAAATTTTCATTCATGAAACGAAGTACGTTGCGGAAAAGTCGTGTTAAGCATTTCTACGTCGCTCTCATAAATAAGATACTTGCTATACATCATTGCTGTGGTATCAAAAATGTCATGTTTTCCCATGATCCCATCTCAGCGCCAGACCTAAACCATCAAAAAGTCCACGTTCAAATCCTTGAGTTTCTGCAACCAGTTCATACATCCATCCTCGCCATTCTCATGCTTCCACAAAATCTGCAACGTATCAATCGCAGAGTATAGGAATCCCCACGGGTTGATTTGCGCTACCGCCTTCAGTCGATCCATAACCCACGTCCGGCTCTCCGGAGTCGTTGCCGTTGTTCCATAAATAAAGGTGGGCCAGCCCGTGGCTTTGAAGTTTGGGTCTTCGTCAGGCTGTGGTAGGAGCGTCTCGTAAAGATCCTGGATGAGTGTTTTGGGAACTTGGTCTGGCATCCTGGCTCGCAGCGCGGGAGCTGCTTGGATGATGTAGAGACATGTTGCCAATCTGTGCGCGGAGCCAGTTCGGGCACTACTCCATAGGGCAGCTTTGCTTGCATCTGGCATTCTTTCCTTTGCCCATTTGAGGACATCGAGACGTTGTACGCGGTCTAGTAGGTTGGTGAATTCGATAAGTGCTTCATTGCTGGAGACGTTCCCTTGAGCTTCGGCATGCAAAAGCTGTGCTGTCTCGCGGAGGATGTCGAGAACTTCAGGTGGGCAACAGAAGAAAGAGTTGTTGGTTCGCGATAATGTTTCCTTGACTTGATTTGGTGCAAATGATGCTGCCTGGGTGCCTGGTTGTGATGGGTTGAAAGACAAGCTCAACGTGCAATAGCTACGTGAGTCAGTTAGCATCGAGTCAGTCAGTCGGGATTTAAGGTACCTCCACTTACACATAACAGTCCGCCACAATATAGTCTCTCAGAGTTGTGTCGGAGCCAGTATATGGTTCTATCACATTCAAAAGCTTCTTCGCGCCCTCAAGATGAGGCCGCCAACTTTGCCAGCCAGACTCGATGAGCTCTGAGTTGATGAGAAACAAAACAGTAGCAAGAATCACATCGGCTCCAATGGCGTCAATATTCCGTAAAGCATCGGGCATCATTTGGAGTCCTTTCTGTTTGGCAACGAGAGCATCCATGAGCAATTTCTTTGGTGCCTCTTCTCTTTCATATGAGTTAGGGCCTAGCCATGATCTTGATAAATTGCACATATGGGATGCAGATACTGCGATGATAATTTGTTGCAAAAATGAATGCTCATTTGTGAGTTGCAGAAGATTTAGATATGGATTTCTGTTACCATTGGTTTGGTCATCACCAACGAGATCCAGGCTAACTCGAGTTGAATCTGAGTTGAGGGTCAGCATCATGAAAGACCAATGTCTTGAGAGGTCATACAATAATTCAAGTACCATCTCTGGGAATGCGTCATGTCCTGAAATAATGGATCGACCAATGTCCACGGAGAGTTTGATGATGTTGGTGAAGGGGGCGAGGGAGGGGACCATGGCTTAGTTTTGTTCGGGACAAAGAGTTGATTTTCCTGAAGCGGCACTAAACCCCATGCACCTGGCTCAAAGCCTTGAGTATCGAAGGATCCCATTTGCATATCGGAAGATTGAACATCGGATGGCACATCAATGGTCATGTCCACTTCACCTTGCTTGGGTAACCGACACACGGAGGCACTAGAACTCTGTCCGGCCAGTTTACCGCGCGTGGCTACTGAGCCAGTCCATAGAAATAGGCGGCCATAGCCCAGGCATTCAACCCCCCTGGAAGTGCATTTCGAGCAGTGCGGGATAGACCTATCGCAGCGGAGTCTCGCACGGCGACAGCTGTGACAGGCTTTTTTGGCAACTTGGACGGTAGTTGATGAGATACTGTCGCTGTCGGGGGGCGAAGTTGACATCGGACAAGATAAGTACGTGAGATGAGAGAGATTGAGGCCTCAAACTGTAGCCTTGCTTATTAAGATAACCAGAAGCAAAACAAGGGGCGATTAGCGAGAAAAGTAGATGAGCGAGACAAAAGCAATGGCACGTCGTGGGTAGGGTCTCGTTGTTGGTAGAAATGGATATAATTTTGTTGATTCTGGGATCCTGGCACCTGGTTTGTAAGATGTTTGGTTGATTTTTGTTAATTCCGAAGCCCAGGCTGGGGAATGTCAAAGAATCGAGGTTCACGGGTTGGTGCCTTGGGATTCAGGCCGCCATCTCGGCTTAAGCGGAGCAATGCCAGGCGTAGCCACGGGGGAGGGTATGGGCCAGTCTATGCCTGGATCAGCTAGAGCTGCGTGCCTCCGCATGCTATCGTCGTCAGCTGAGGGAGGCTTTGATTTAAACACCTGCCAAAAGAGATAAATTCACTTGCTTCAAGAGAGTTCGACACGAGATAAAGGGGACTATCGAAAGTCTAAAGATCCCTAGCTATCATATCTCATGCCTATCTACGTTTTACCTAGAGCTACCTATCAATTTCCAACTATTTGAAATACACTAGATATGCAGATGCGTGGAATCACACTGCAGCACTTGAAAATGAGTTATAAATTCGTTGTATGAGGCCCTTATCACCAGACTCTTTTTGTCCCGTCTTCCCAGCATGTGATCCTCAATTATGAGTTATGATTATGAGATAGAAACTGTCTTGGTGAAACATGAATGTTTCTGTCTTTGGGCCAGGGCTGACCACGCAAAGACCAACAGCAATCGACGCGCCAGTTGATTGGCCCAAGTGATGCACCATGCTAGTCTATGTTGCTCGGAGCCAACGTCTGCTCAACCTCGTTCATTGCCTAACCGCCAACCTTTACACTGACCGCAAAAATGACGAACCTACAGAAAAACTCCAATGTGAGGATGCTTGCATGTCTCCTCGATGGGGACGACATTATGGAGAGCGTTAAAACCGCGCCGGGCACATTTCCCTGCGATCATGAAGACCGTGCTTTCGAGCCTATTCTCCTTGGGAATCTCTTTCCTCAATTCCCTCCCGGAGACTGGAATAATGGCCATGTTGCTCGAGACCCTGCTACAGGGGAACCTTCATTTGTTAAGACCGAGATTGTACAATTTCCTGGGGTACAGAACTGTTGGCATCCGATGAGGTTTGACGAGCTCGGCTTTACTCACCAACAGCGATTGAGACAGGGAGTTCGCGTTTCGACGCACCCTGGTGTCAACACTGGCAAACCTGTGCTGGTAAAATTTGCTGTTTGGCCCTGGGAGGTTCGTTATGCTGAGGCTGAAACTACAGCTTATGAATGGCTTCAGAACATCAAAGTCATGCCCAAATTTCTTGGCCATGTTACAGAAGGCAAAGATGGACGTGTTATCGGATTTGTTACCGAGTTCATTGAAGGCGCAAGACCGGCAGAGCCAAGGGACATTGAGAGATGTGAAAAAGCTCTGAAGAAGCTACATGACCTCGGTATCAAGATGGGTAATACTAACAAGTTCAATTTCCTGGTCCGCGATAGTCGCGGTATAATAATAGCTAATCTACAGGCAGCTAAGCAGGGATGTTCGCAAGATGAGCTTGAGGAGGAGATGAAGGGTCTCAAAGCATGTCTCAAGGACACTTCTTTCCTGGGTGGACAGTATACTGTAAAAGAATGAACGATCTTGCTTTTCTATAAATGTTTCTATGTATGCATGCCTAATACTTCTTGCCAACATCGCAATTCGACTCACTGCCGTCCTCTGAGCCGTCCATGTATCGACCGAAAGCATAAAGCTCAGCATCAGTGATATCCTTACGAAACTCCTTCGCCACTGTGCGTCGGAAATAAACTCGTTTAGCCCATTTATAGCCCTCCGCCCCAGCAAAGAAAACGCCGACTGCAATGAAAATGACCGCCCATTCCCAAGTGATGGGATTATGCATAAAGACAACATGGTTGACGACAGGGATGTAGAGTGTTGGTGGAATGAGAACAGTACTCATAGTGACGGACCAAAAGAGGAAGGGATTCTTCCAGAGACGTTTCGTCCAGGCCTTAAAACTCCCGCCCTTTTCGAAGATCTCAGCAAAGAATGAACGACGGAAGTCAACGAGTTGCCAAGCAAAGAGTAGAAAGTCCCATGTCATTGTAGTGAAAGCCGTTGATCTGGCTGTAAATACTGTGTCGCAGGATGCAGAGTATTTGCTGTTGCAGTCATGTCCCAGGCCTTGGTCGTTGAAGCCGTAGAGAACGATTACTGAAGAACCAAGGATGCTGATAAGCATGAGGATGCCATAGACCACGAGGTCAACTAGGAACTCTGGGGTGAAAACACCGTACTTGAGCTAGTATATACGTTAGTGACAGGCACGTGAAAAACAAGGTATTGACTTACACTGTGAGGTGGTCGACGAAGTATATCAGGACTCGCCTGCTCAAACCCAAGGCCAGTCTCGGTAAACGCTCCAGCAACAAGCAACATCCAAATAATCTCAACGGGTGTCAAGACAAAGATAGATACACCGCTGTCATCTTTGAAGGACAACCCTACCAGAAGACAGGTGACGAAAGCGACGTTGGCAGCAAGGACATGAAGGATGAACTTCTGGATGTTGTCGAAAATCCGGCGGCCCTCTTCAATAGCATTAAGGATAGAGGCAAAGTTATCGTCAGTCAAGATGATATCAGAGGACTCCTTGGCAACATCCGAGCCGTTTAGACCCATCGCAATACCGACGTCTGCGTGCTTCAAGCTAGGACTGTCGTTGACTCCATCACCAGTCATGGCAACGTAGCGTCCACGGCGATGCAAAGCCTCGATCATGCGAACCTTTGTCGTGGGAGAGCAACGCGCTACAACAAGCGGTAACTCCGGCATCGCGTCGAGGTCCGTATCTGAAAGGTGATCGAAATCATGAGCTGCCATAACCATCGTGTCGGCAACATCCCTCCTCACCATTCGCATTCGTTCTGGTGATGGGATGATAGCGACTTCAGCCGCGATGGCTCGTGCGGTTTCAGGATGGTCGCCGGTCAGCATGTGCACGCTGATACCAGCTTTTTGGCACATCTGCACACTGCCGCGTGTTTCGGGGCGTGGAGGATCATAGATACCGATGAGTCCGCGGAATACCAGGTCCTTCTCAAACTCTGATCTGTCGATGGCTGATGAGAGGTCTTCAGGGAGACCAGTGATGGGAGATCGACTAGCGAGAGCGAGGACTCGAAGACCGAGACGTGCAAATGCCTCCATGTTGGCCAGGATGGTTTCCTTTGCCGGTTCATCGAGACGCTCAATTCTACCCGACTCCTCCATGGATACACAGCTGCTGATTACCCACTCGACTGCGCCCTTGGTAAAGATATGCGTTTCTTTGGAAAGAGTATCTTGGAACACCACCGACATCTTCTTAACCTCCGAGTCGAAAGGAAACTCAGCGAGCTGCTTCCATTGTGGATTCTGACCCCAAGATAAAGACATGCGGTTCCAGTTGAAGCGAGTAACGAAGACTTGAATGGCAATCTCCGTAGGGTCACCTTGTACAAGCCACTCTTCCGGGCCATCGTCCTTGTGTCCTTTCTCCACGACTGCGAGATTGGCGAGGGAAGCGATATCGAGATAATGCTTCAGTGCTTCGTTGACAACAGGTTCATCATGAGGGTGGATGGTATGCGACTTTTCTCCTTCGCCGTGTGCTGGTAGGCCTGTAGGCTGTACAGGATTAAACTCGATGCCGCCAACTTCAGGGTTGTGTGGTTCGTTCGTAGATTCCACTGAGTAAGTACCGTGTCCTGGAAGCCAGGCCATTCTGACCACCATCTTGCCTTGGGTCAGAGTACCTGTCTTGTCAGAGCAGATGTCTATTCATTGATTAGTTCCTATAGTCACAGAGCCATAGAAACAAATAATACTTACTGGTAACTCCTCCAAGTGCTTCCAGACTCTGCATGTTCCTGACAACAACCTTGCGGCTCACCATCTGCTTCGTTCCCGCTGCCATAGTGATAGTCAAGACCAAGATCAAAGAGACAGGCAGTGTTCCCACAGCTGTAGCTACAGCGTAGATGATAACATCTTTGCGTGGGTCGAATTTGTTGGCTGCGAGTACAATGATGGCGCAGACAATTGCGAAGCCGAAGACGTAGAGGAATAGCTGCGACAGCTTTCTCTGCAGGGGAGTTCCAACGTTAACGCCCAGAAACTCGCCAATAACGTCGTAAGTTGTGAGCAGCCACTTGGTGGCGTGGGATAGAAACGATGCTTTACCGTTCTCATCACGTTTGACTTGCCGCCTCTTCCGTCCAGTGTCTTTCAGAGCAGCTGCAATAGCGCCTATCTCAGTATAAGCCCCAGTAGCAAATACTACACCTCTACCACGACCCTTTGTAACGATCGTAGAGCTGTAGCAGACGTTGAGGCGATCGCCCGGTCCTGTGTCGTCATCGAACTGCATCGTAGGGTTCTTGCGCACAGGTAGAGACTCTCCCGTGAGCAGTGCCTCGTTTGACTCGAAGTTGGAAACTTCAAAGAGTCGAATATCAGCTGGTACAGAGTCGCCCATCTTGAGATCGATTATGTCGCCCGGTACTATTTCGCTTGTTTGGATCGTGATCGTCTTCCCATCACGGAAGACGTTGGCTGTTGGGAGACTGAGAGACTTGAGGGAGTGGACCGTTCGAGCGGCTTGTAGATCTTGGAAGAAACCTATTACAATGTTGAGGAGGATAATTAAAGCAAGAGCACCACCTTCGATCCAGGCTTGTATACCGAAACTTGCGGCGAGTGCTAGAATGAGGACCTATATGTGTTAGTCACCGAGAGTCGGTGATAGCGGAAGATTGGCATTACCAAGGTCATGCAATTGCAGATCTGCTCAATAAAGATCTTTATGGGCTTCACGCCCTCTTCTTCACCAAGATCATTAGGCCCATACTCAATAAGTCGTTGCGATGCCTCAGAAGCAATTAAGCCAGTAGCCGGGGTCGTGTTGAGCTCTTGGATGACTGTATCAGCGGGCAAGGCATGTGCTGGACGCGAAAGCGGTTTGTTGGATTGACCGGAAACATGATGTCCCATGTCTGGGGGAGCTGACTTGGGAGACATTGCCGCCGCTACCAAAGGAGAGTGATAACTTGAGAAGAGAAGCGTAACGAGAGGAATTCCTTCTCAAGTCCTTGGCCAAGCAGCCCGGCCTTATATACTTGGAGTCTCGCATGGCAACTTTCATCAATTGCACCTTGTGGGGAAGCCAAGAAACGGTGCAGCCCTCACGACTAGACCGACCATAGCAACTTTTGCCGTTGTCATTCTGGCTGCTTCGTTAGCCATCCAGTCGTAGCAGACTTCACGACAGAAAATGGGGCTCTGTCTTGGCCTCCACGGGCCCCGAAAGTTCCATCACCCCGATCAAACTGTAGATCTACCGATTCCAAGTCTTAGTATTCCGGTTCTAAGTCTTAAATGCCCGAATTGATGTCGTGTTAAGAGTCATAAGTGGCAGAAAACGATTCGAGATTGGCTGGCGTGAATATTTACGCTTATAGCGAGTCTAAACTGTAATAGTGAGCCAAGACTCCAATGCATTAGCGCCTTTGCTATCAGCGTCATTGGTCAGCCACTGTCCCCTTCGCAAGAGATCCATCGAGTTACGCTGTGAATTGCCTAAAGCGGTATTTGACAGCGGTGATGGAGATTCGCCCAGAGCTGTGTTCGTTTATGCTTATTCATATTATCTCGAATTCATGGCTATTTCTACCTCGTGGGTTAGAAACTCGGAGGAAATATGGGCAATGCTCATTTCTCATTAATTCCTATGACTCTTTGTCCTTTGAAGTCATAGAAATGAGTCTGGGTATAGGTTATGAGGCTCCATTATCCATCCCATTGTCGATCTGTCGTTATTCCAGGAACATCACGACCAAATGGCGGAATTATTTCCAAGTATCTCTGTTACTCATGACTTCTACAAATTATTGTGTTATATCATAAGTAACACCTTCTAGATTTTTGCCGAAATAGTCACTGACATGTCGATTCTCAAGCTTTGATATCATTGTTGTTATAAAACGAAAGACACCAAATCTTTCAATATTCTGAGCGAATTCGTTTGTAGTCAGTCAATCACAGTTACCCCGTACCGGAAAGTATTTTCCCACTTCTGTCGTAAATTTTGCTCTATGTTCGTGATGCAGTGACGAAGATCACTTGTCTGTGAGTTGCGTCGATTGACATAAGCCCAGCCGATGTTGCTTAATAATGCACCCAATGTCAGATTTACGCCCTTTGGACTTCTTTGTATTCATTCTGTCGTTTCTCTTTGTCCTTGTGCACTACCAAGAAGCAAGAGCCTCTAACAGATATCGATTAATACTTCTTAATCTCGCTTGACTCAATACAACGCCATCATGGTTAAGCTCCCGTCACCATTCGCCGAGATTCCTCGGGTACAGTTACTATTCGACCGACCCTCAGACATCGAGCGATTATCTTGCCTCAGCTCATCTATAGATGGAGGCGCAAGCTTATGGATAGCCCGTGAGGACCGCAACTCGGGCCTTGCTTTTGCCGGCAATAAAGTACGCAAGCTCGAATATGTCTTAGCTGATGCCCTCGCGCAGGGAGCCGATATCCTCGTGACTACGGGCGGACTGCAGTCAAACCACATGTGTCAAACTTCTGCTGCTGGGGCTCGACTTGGTCTCAAGGTGGGTTATTTACTAAGCATCACAGAAGATCATTGACTGATTAAAAAGGTTGCTCTTTATCCTGCCAATCGTGTTGCATCCGAAGACACGGAGTACAAGTATCTCGGCAATATCCAAGCAAACTCAATTCTAGGCGCTGAGACCTTCGCTCCAGACACCAGCGAAGAGACTGTGATCCAAATCCTCAAAGATCGTGGGCAAAAGCCTTATTCAATCCCAGCCGGAGCGAGCACGCATCCTCTTGGAGGCTTGGGCTATGCACGCTGGGCATTTGAACTGCTTGAACAAGAGGCCAAGCTCGGCGTTACATTTGACGTCATCGCTCTTGTTGCGGGTTCTTGTTCCACGCTGGGAGGTATACTCGCAGGCCTCAAGCTGGCTCGAAAGCAGGGTATCACAGGGTCTAAGAAGCAGCTCATTGGGTTTTCGGTATTGCATCCGAAGAAAGAGGATGTTGTTGAAAAGGTGTTGAGCATAGCAAAGAACGCAGCTTCGAATATTGGCGTGTCCCCGGATGAGATCACGGAAGACGATTTTGAAATTGACGTTTCTTATATTGGAGAAGGATACGGACAGGTCAACAAAGGAACAGTTGATGGGATGAAGGAGCTAGCAAGAATGGAGGGTATTCTGACTGATCCTGTCTATACAGGTAAAGCCTTCAACGGACTGCTCCATACAGTCAAGAGCGGCGGACTGAAAGGCAAGAATGTTCTCTTTATTCATACGGGGGGGCAGGCTGTTCTTGGAGCTTATCCGCAGTTGAGATAGTCAGCTTGAGTAAAGCCGTTATCGAAATTACCGCCCCCAGGTAACCGTAATCAAGGTTATTGAATCATTACCAGGCTGAAGAATCTCTATTCTAATTTATCGTAAGCAGCCCATGGGATTGAAGGCCATTAAAGTTCATTAACATTATCCATCCGTCTCGCCACTACTCTAAGTGTATTCAGACAGTGACATATATCTATCCCTCAAAACATAAGCCCATGTCTTTCAAGATATCTTCTGCCCTTATATCGATTCCACCCGTTCTAACATCCTCAACTCCGAAGCCCAGGAACATCTCGTCGCCAATGAATCCATGATACTTCTGATCACGACTCTTCCAGCTCATAGATGTCACATAAAACATATCGGAAGTCTCCTTCTCGGGATACTTCTTTCGGCCATGAATCCAAATAGGCTTTCTTGACATGGCATGAATTTCAAAAGGAGCCTGCTGCTTGAACAGCATAACATATGGCTCATACACACTGTGATAGTTGAAGAAGGATTTATGCTGGTATATCACCATGATGAAGGTATTGCTATCATCGGGGACACAAGAGGGTTCATCTCGACGACACATAGTGACTTTGAGAGAATTGGTAGTCTGGTGGATGGACTCGAGGGCGGTTTGGAGTTTGGGGAGATACTTGACCAGGCATTGCTCATCGCCTACTGCGGCTGGTGCAAGATCAGGACCAGCTGAGCCATCGGGGTTCATTTGGGCAAACACCCTCTTAGACTTGATGTCGTAGTGCGTATACATGTTTCCGGCGGAATCCCAGAAGAGGAACCAATTCTTCTCGACCATATTCCAAGGCAGTGGTCTTTGAAGCTCAGTGCCAACTCTGAAAACACCCAAATTTTCCATATCACCCGACCAGCCTGTCAGTGTGCGAAAGTCCTGAACGAACTGGCCAAAGCAAGTGTGTATGGAGTTTGAGCCATATGTCGTGTAAGGCCTATCGGGGCCATAGAACACGCGTGCATCATGTGGACCCATGTTCATATGGAAATACGCCATGTCGCCTTGACATTTGTCTCCTCCCACAGTCGCAGTGACAGGCAGAGTTGTGGGTGAGTGAAGACATCGAAGGACGCCGTCTTGGAATGCAGCATTGCAAACAAGCTCAGCAAACCAGAGTGAATTACCGCCTTCTTGCAGCCATTGAGCTACGACAATCCATGTGTCTTCCAGTGTAGGATGGGGGATGAGATTGGGGTTGAGAGCAGTGAAGTCTCTGAAGTCGATCTCGAAGAACTTCTTGTCTTTAGTAGATAATGAGAAGACTTCAATGTGTGTTGCGCTGACATCTTGAGGAATGATACCCTCGCCGAATGGTTTGTCTTCTGGCGTATCTGTCTTGGCAGCCGGTGACGATTGAACTGGTGATGGTTTTGTTGTGGATGGTTCTTCGTCAGCCAAGAGTTCTTGCTCATCCCCAGGTGACTTCTTCAGCTGCGATGGAACCCATCCTTGAACATGGGCAGGAAAAGATGATGGATCAAGATAGAGCTTCAGAGCAAAGACAACAAGAAGAAAGACTGGTATCACGAACAGCACCAGCTTTCGAGAATCTCGGACGAGCATCTTGAAGCATTCAATGCGCGTCGTAAAGAAGCGAATGTGTCGGAGAATGGAGTTTGATGCAGGCGGGGTCCGGTGAAGCCCTTGAACGACAACAATGCAGCTTTGATTGTGACTGTGACCGTGACTGCGCCGTACGTCATTTAACTAATCCTTATTCGAACCACGCTCCGTGGACAGGGGTCAATCATAAGATGACCCTTTACGCCGAAGAGGAGCTGAGAGATTATTCACGCGGGAGATGCGGAGTCTGGAGATGGTGATAATCATGCAGCCACGGCAATTGGCGTTTTACTAAAAGACCAATGACATTTCAAGGACCCTACGCAGCTGAAGATAAGTCGACGGGGAAAACCTGGCAGATTGTGACATTCAATGCCGCCGCAATTCGACGTCGACACATTTTTCATATGCATGCCGAGGCTGCTGAGGTACTTTTGCGGGGTGACATTGCACTAGTCAACGGCGCATGTTCCTGAACAGGGGATGTTCTTTTCTGATCGTGGAGGTGTGCAGATCTTAGTCGCGGGAGCGGGGATTAGCGTAATGAAAAGAGGTTGGGGTTCCTGACATGGCTTGGTAATACGAAGCCGTTGCCTTCTTCAACGGCAAGCAATCTCATGCAGGTGACCCTCCATCTTCTTGGGCGGTGAGCCGAGAATCACAAGCAAAAAAGAGAGCATGCGACTTTATGCCCCAAATCGATCTGACATCGAGGTCTGAGGGTACGGTAGGTATCCTCAGATCTAACGGTGGGAGAGCTGAGACTAGCATGGCAATGACACATGTGATGTTACCGAAAAGAATTAAGCTTGATTTATTCTGCATCAAGATCTATGCTACGCTTTGGCCTGCTTGCTAGTTGGATCCCCCAACGCCTTCTTATAGAACCACGCTGCAAACTTGACGCTGGGCGTGTCGATAAACCGTGTCACGACGTCAGCTAGCCCGAACGTCAAGGGCACGAGAATAAGCTGAGGTAGTAGAAACGATATCTCCAGTCCCAAGGGTCCAGACATTGGCAAGGCTAGCTTGTTTGCCCAATGGGGAATGTTCTTCATGATCTCCTCGTTCTGCCACCCCGCAGCCACGTAGAGTCTCTCGCCAATAGTCCATAGCACAGGACCGTGGACAAGATATAGAGCAAACGAGATACGTCCGAGCCATTGGCAGAATCTCGTCTCGAAAAAGCTCTTCAGCCAGAAGATTCGAGGAATAGATGCAACCAAGAAGACAGCTGCGTAAAAGAGGTAGAACCACTTGTAGTCAAACACTGCTTGAGGCTTGAACCATGAAAGGTAGTAGAAACCCCTGTTCTTGGCAAGCTGCTCAACATTGCGGTTCTCAGATGGAACTCCACCAAGGAACAAGCTGAAGATCAGAAGATGGTAGAAGATAAATTCCTTGGCAGGTTCCAGGCGTGCCATCCAGCGGGGCAGATCGCCCTTGCTGGCGAGAAGATCCAAATCGCAGAGAAGCATGCCAGCCGTGAACATGGAGTAGAATGACCCATCTGCGATGTACATGAAGTAGAAGATCAAACCCGTCTCACACCAGAGACGAGCATTCTTCGAACATCGAGAGAATGCCATCTGTGCTGTAAAGATAACGACAGAGCCTTTGAATTCAATGGGGATAGACCATAAGTGGCGGTTGTAGGTCAACCATGGCTCACCACCTTCTTTGAAGACAAAACTAAAGTTCTTGAACTCATAGTAGAAAGCCCAAAGCTCGTCGTACCAGATCTTTTGCTGTGTCATGATTCGTACCCAGACACCAAACATGTGTAGTAATGTGATGTAAACGAGCATAGACATGATGAGAGGGAGGTAAAGGCGAATCCAGCGCCTGAAGAGCGAAGACGCTATGACATCGCCCAGTTGCGCAAGCTCTCCAGACTGAATTAGTCCCATGGGCTTGAGCGACAGAACATAGCCTGAGATGATGAAGAATGTCGATACTGCATAATGGCCGCCTGTGAAGAAATGCCTTATGAATGGGAATGATGCAAAGTAGTGCTTTCCTCCGTAGCCAAAAGCATTTTCGAGGATTGCATTCTGGCCAACGATGTCGTGTGCCCAAAGTTCATGATGGTGGAAATACACGAGAAGGGCTGCGAAACCTCGGAGACCGTCTAGGTAAGCTGTTGGACGGAGGTTCTCCAGAGGCCGTGTTCTGGCGCGAAGGGCGGCTCTGGTAGTGTTGATGATGTGCTTTAGTTTGCCGCCTGCAGCCGCTGGTTTCCAGGATGAGTAGGACTTTGCAAGTGTCCAGTCTGAGCCTGAGTCCGTCTTGATTTCATCCCAGTCGTCGCTGTCAAGGAGACCACTTGTTCGAGGCGACATTCTGAACGCAATTTGAGGCTTTGGAACAGAAATCTTGACAATTCAAGATGTTGTCTGTTCAATTGATGAAGGCGAGGGACCTGATGTACTCCGCAACTCCCGATATGCGACTCGGAGAAAAGGCCCAACTAAGAATCACAAGCCGAGGAATGCATGTGTAAAAAGATGACAAGCAACAAAAAACGAAAGAAAAAAAACAAGGCCCTTGAAGATGGGGTAATTATCACGAAGCAGGGATTGGGACTTTTGGTGTGCGGAGACCAACGGCGTGAAAAAGAAAATCATCATCTCGATGGAGGCATATCTTCGCTCTCATGACGCTGCACCGTGGTGATGTTACATGAGGGACGGCCAGCGTTGCAGAATCCTTCCGTAATAAAAGCGCCTTTTAGGACACCAGCGGAAATTCGGCAGCCACAGTGAGTAATTAGCTCAATCAACAATGGATGAGGATTCGTGGGTTAGGGCGGGAGGCTTGTATGATTAGGGAATGGTTCGTGTGCGAGGATTGGAGACAGGGGCTATATCCGAGGCTCGTTCCCCGGATCACAAGCCAGGACGGGAGTTGTATGCCTAATATCAGAACGATTCTATTCCATGGGTGGCTTGACGTTAGACTCCTGCAAGGCACGTTAAAGCCACAATGGTGTGTGTCTGTGGTATGTTGATCTCGATATTATAGTTTATACACACGTGCGGCCTATTCTTAGAGAGTTTCACTACGGGTAGACTATAGCTGGACAGACATCAAGACAATGGAGCTCTTCACAACCAACAACCTCACTTTCTGATACATCACCAAACTCGGCCAGTTAATTACCCCATGCCCCATCACATCGCCGCCCCAGAAGCACGGCCTCGTAATACCCCAGGCCGCTCCCAACCCACCTCCACGATCCATCCTACGGAGGAGCTGCCTTTCCTGGAAGTTCTCTACTCAACCCCTGCCAAGATGCACAACAATCACATGGGGCCAGCCATGGATTCTCTCTCCACAATCTTTCTTCGGTCCTCTTCCGCAGCTGCAAGACGATAATTTGATAAGAAAACGTCTCTCTCGTCTTGTGAAAAGGTCCGTAGTTCTTTTCTTGGTAAAAGCTTGGTTACGTCGAGTTCCACTTAAGGGTTCTAGGGCTCAGCTGCATGTTGAATTTTCCATCTGCAGATAACTCTTTTCTTTTCTCCCTCTCCTTGCTCAGTATCTCTTCTGCTTTGTCTGCAGAGAAAGCTTCTTGCCTGTGAATACGTCTCCTGGTCATGGCGAGTGGCCCTCGTCGAAATATCCCGTCTAATCTTCGTATCCCTCCTACCACTGTTGAGTGTACCGTTACAAAGACCGACAGCCACGATACCAAGATGGGCACTCCATTGGGCTCGCCAACTTTAGCAGCCTCGACAGCAAAGTTCAGAAACAAAGTCCCAGCCCAGATGCAAAGATGTATACCACTGTACATGGCATGTGTCATCGTCCTCTTTATCATCCTTAACTTCGACATCTTCTACTCTATACCCAGCCCCCTCGGTGTGTTCCGAAAAGAAAAAGAGGTTGTATCGACACCATCACGCTTTAACACCTTTCCACAAAAGATCTGGCAAACATGGAAAGTCGATCCATTAAACTTTGAGGATCGTGACTTGATTACTTCAAGGACATGGGTTAATAAGAACCCTGGAATGCGATATGAAGTTCTCACAGACGACAACGAGCTTGCGTTTGTGGAGGAGCACTTTGGTGCGGGGAGTGCGATAAATCGACCGGATATTGTCAGATTCTACCAGAGCATCAACTTGCATATTATCAAGGCTGATCTATTGAGATACATGATCATGTATGCTCAAGGAGGTGTCTACGCAGACATTGACGTCGAAGCGCTGAGACCCGTGCATCGTTTTATCCCCGAGCGATACGACGAGAGAGACATTGACTTGATTGTTGGTGTTGAGATTGATCAGCCCGAGTTCAGTGATCATCCTATCCTAGGCAAGAAATCAAAGTCTTTCTGCCAATGGACTATCATTGCAAAGCCTCACCAACCAGTCATGCTACACCTTATCGAGCATATCATGGTCTGGCTCAAGGCTGAAGCAAAGAAACAAAAGGTTGCTCTAGGAGATATCGAGCTTACCTTTGACCAAGTCATCAGTGGCACTGGTCCTTCTGCCTTTACAGGAGCTTTGCTGGAGCAGATGCGCAAGAACCATCGTGGTGGAAAGGTCACATGGGATCTATTCCACAACCTGGACGAGTCCAGAGTTGTCGGCCGGGTTCTTGTTCTCAACGTCGAGGCTTTTTGTGCTGGACAGGGCCACTCAGACTCTGGCAACCACGACTCTCGTGGAGCTTTGGTTAAGCACCACTACCACGCCTCGAACTGGCCCAGCAAGCATCCTCGCTACCGTCATCCAGCATACGGTCAGGTTGAGGACTGCAACTGGAACGTGGAGTGCGTGAGGCTCTGGGACGAGAACGTGGCTGAGTGGGACAAGCTCTCGGAGGAAGAGAAGAAGCTGAAGATCGAGCAGGCCAAGAAGCCTGATCTTGGCCTATGATCTGAAGAGATTGATTGATTGATATTTAGAAGTGCTCTGGAGATCGGCGTTGAGTTTGAATTTCGGAACCCGGATACCTGAGGTCGTATAAACGCGTAATTGATGAATGAGACCAAGTAAACTCTGTAACCGCCTGATCAGGCCATTGTCCAATTATTGCAACCCGTGAAGAGTGCCGTCTCTATATACAAGTCTTGCATTCCTTGCATCTGCGACCGTGGCTTGGCGCATGTTCTAGGAGCCGAGGCATCGACAAGGGTAGACCAACTCTATTCGGGGTGATCCAACCCCGCGCGTCCCGAACCTCCGTCTTCATATTCTGCGTGTCCGCCTGCGCCGCTTGTCTCTTTTTTCCAAAACATAATCACTCAATTAAATCATGGCTTCTCAAGAGAAACAGCCCGTCATCATCGTTGGCGCTGGCCTCGCTGGCCTCGTCGCAGCTTTTGAACTCTCAGAGCGTAAAGTCCCCGTTCTGCTGGTCGATCAAGAAAATGAAAACAACATCGGCGGACAAGCTTTTTGGTCGCTGGGTGGCGTGTTTATGGTCGACTCTTCGTATCAGCGAAGAATGGGGATTAAAGACTCCAAGGAGCTGGCGTACAGAGATTGGATGGGCTCAGCGAGATTTGATCGTGAAAAGGAGGATTACTGGCCGCGTAAGTGGGCCAAAGCCTTTGTGGATTTTGCCGCCGATGAGATGGAGGATTATGTCAGGGCAAGGGGCCTCGGCTTCTTGATGAATGTCGGATGGGCCGAGAGAGGTGATGGCACTGCAGATGGCCATGGAAATTCTGTTCCGAGATTCCATGTTAGCTGGGGTACAGGACCAGAGGTTGTCAAGATCTTTGCAGATCCTGTCAAGAAAGCTGCAGTGAACGGCATCGTCACCTTCAAGTTCAGACACAGAGTCGATGAGTTGATCATCGACGACAACGGACGTGCTGTTGGAGTACGAGGCACAATTCTGGAGGATGATGATGCTGCTCGTGGCCTCAAGTCGAACCGGGCTGAAAAAGATAAGTTTGAAATTTACGGCTCAGCAGTTGTCGTTTCTTCAGGTGGCATTGGAGGAAATGTCGATGCCGTCAAGGCTGCATGGCCTGTCGAGAGATTAGGCCCCAAGGTCCCAGAGACCTTCGTCATTGGTGTTCCTCATCATGTCGATGGACGCATGATCGGTATATCCGAAGAGGCCGGTGCAAACGTCATCAACCGCGACCGAATGTGGCATTACACTGAAGGCCTTCAGAACTGGAACCCCATTTGGCCAGACCATGGTATCAGAGTCCTCCCTGCCCCTTCATCTCTCTGGCTCGATGCAACCGGCAAACGACTGCCACCATTCCTCTACCCAGGTTCCGATACCCTTGCGACGTTAAAGTATATCTGCAGCACAGGATATGACTACACCTGGTTCATCCTCGACCAAAGCATCATTGCCCGTGAATTCGCACTCTCTGGCTCAGAGCAGAATCCTGATATTACTAACAAGAGCATCTGGATGCTTCTCACCCGAATCTTTGGAAAGAAAGGCACCGTCCCTGTTCAGAACTTTCAAAAGTACGGCAAGGACTTTGTTGTCCGCGATAACCTGGAGGATTTAGTAGTCGGTATGAATGAACTCGCCAAGAAACGCAACGGCCCGCTACTAGAGTTCGACGCTATCAAAGAGGTGGTCGAAACAAGAGACGGCCAGTTCAACAACCCATACTCCAAGGACGCACAAGCAATGCTTATCAACAATGCGCGAACATACTGGGCTGATCGTCGAAGCAGAGTTGCTCCACCTCATAGACTCCTTGACAAGGCCCATGGACCTTTGATCGCTGTGCAGATGAACATTCTTACGCGCAAGACATTGGGTGGTATTGAGACAAATCTGGATAGCAATGTCATGCGAGCAGACGGTACACCATTCCCTGGATTATACGCAGCTGGTGAAGTTGCGGGCTTTGGTGGTGGAGGTGTACATGGGTATAATTCTCTTGAGGGGACGTTTGTTGGAGGATGTATCTTCTCGGGACGTGCTGCTGGAAGAGCTCTTGTTCGTGAGATCTTGGGTGAGAATGACTCTGGTGGAGGAGAGCTGAAGAAGGTCAACTCTCGTCTCTGATCTAGTGATGGGACTTTTTTCCTTGTTTAGCTTGATTTTAGCGCATATTGCAAGTAGAGATACGGTTGATGCTGATGCGAGATCAGTACGAGTAGGATGATATGACATTCCTCATGTTGGCAAACATGGTTGTCCCGATATGCGTATGCCGTGAGATCAACGTTTCACTTATCTGCAAGGCACAGTACAGCTGTCACAATGCCGTAAGAATTTTTACCTACAGATGTAACCCGACCATATGCACATATTTGAGTCATTGTAACTATAGGAATCAATTAGAACCTCGTACTGGACTCAGTAGACTGCCCAACAATCCGTCTTTTGACCACTTCAGGGTAGTCAACATCTGAGTCCACGGCTGAAACAACGTCGGCCGGCATGGCCCTACCCGAAGCCAAGCCTCGGAGTGGCGCTTGAACCCATGGATATCCATGGCTAAGGCTGACTGGTTGCAGGGATCATTGGGCGTCTAAGCTCGAACTTGGGCTAGCTTGGATCGCGTGGCTTGGTGAAATTATCCCTCAACGGCGGTGATTGCTTATATTTATACAATACGGTTGATTTTAAGCTTCATGCGTAAATCTCAGACCTGATTACGGTATAAAATGTATCTGTATAAGGATGTTTGGTCAGTGACCCAAGTCATTGATCTGAAAACCATCCCCCGTCGGGTATCTCAACATATCCGTGTTATCGCCACTAACTCAACTTCAATTTCCCGTCGATGCAGCCTCAGTCGGAGTCTCTCATAAATCCGCTCCTAATCTACGCCATTAAATTAATTTTGGTATCAGAAGGATCCGAGCTAGTGGTCTCGAGTGTAAGAAAGCGGAACTCCTGCCTATAATCTCACCGTCTCACTGGACAACACCCCGGCCCCCAAAATTTCCCCTTCAACGCTAAGACAGGGATCTTCGCCCATCGGGGCTGATTGATGAAACAGAGAGTGGACTGAGCAACTGAGCGTTGTGTCTCCCCTTCTACTGCTGTTTCTCTTCTCTGCTTTTATCATCTTGGTCTGCTGATGACTGGGTGACCAACAGAAACTCGTGATAGCCTCTTGTTAAGGATCGCGAGGCTGAAAAGTTCTGATGTTCTTTGAGAGAAGCTCGTTAACGACATAATGCTCGCCATCTTACCCTTCACCGTACTGCTGGGCAGCTTTGCCGCCAGAGTTGCTGCTGACACCAGCTTTATTACCCCTGGAGGATCTGGTTCGTCGGGATGGAAGAATAACCCAACATACGATGTCGATGATAGCATGAACGTGGAATGGAATACGGACCTTGAAGAGACCAATCTATTGCTCTGGCAGGACTATCCTTCCGCTGGCGGCGGCACTCAGTTCTTCGTACAGCTCAAAGGTACACACACGCGTTGACTCTCCGAGGTCCCTATCAGCTAACATCTGATGCCTAGAAAACACAACGTCGACGAGTTTTATCTGGACAGTCAACTTTGGCGGTTTCTCTACAGAGGTTGGTGACGACAGAGACGCTGTTTTCCACTACTCCCTCTTCAAATCCGGCACAAACGACATCGTCGCCAACTCAGCTGCGTTCAACGTCACTGTCCCCAAAGACGAGACAACATCTGCCTCTCTTGCCTCAACAACAGCCCTCCCAAGTCCTTCATCGACGGGTGCCCTCTCTGAGACGACAACGACCGACGCTGCGACCGAGACAACAACAGACACTTCCTCCAATAAAGATGATGGAGGTCTCTCTACAGGTGCTGTAGCCGGCGTGGCGGTCGGCGCGACCATTGGAGGTATTGCCCTGCTCGCCGGTGCTGGCTTTCTTCTCTGGCGACATTTCCGAAAGGGCAAAGGTGCTACAGCTGGGGGATACGCGCCGCCCAGTGAGATGCCTGTTGGTGCGCAGAACCAGCCTGGGCATGAGTACTACAAACCTCCCACGCAGCAAGCTCCGGCTGAGATGGCTGGTCAGCCTTGGGTTCACCCATCGCAGAACGGATACCAGGGACCTGGTGGTCTTCACGAGGCGCCTTGATTCATGGAAGAGACGGACACCGAGGCGGGTTGTGTATAGCCTGAGAGTAAAAAGGTTTCAAGATGTTGTATAGCAAAGCATGGAGTTGATTGGTTCAGCCGGTTATATGTTTCTTAATTACCCATTTCGATACCAAGAATTTATTTAACAATATCCTTGCTTCATTGAGCTCACTGTGAGTGATGACAAGTAACGAGTGACATGTATGCAGCCTTCGACATGATGCTACACTGGGAAGTGAGGCATTGACGCTAAGTCCTCCCAAGATAGCATCAAGAACAGCCTAGTATTTAATTCCTAATTCCGTTCATTTTTCTCCTCAAGGTCCTTGGTGAGTTTCTTCTCCCTCTCCCTCACATCATCCGTCACACTGTCCCCAATGTCATCCAACTCAGCAATCTTCCTGACTGTAACCTCGCCCTCCTTGAAAGGAATTTTCTTCGCCCAGCTAACAGCTTCTTCGCCGTCTTTGATCTTGAGAATCCACCAGCCACAAACGTGCCCTTCTCTCACGACGTCAAAAGGCCGCTTGGTGACCTGTGCAGGACCATCCATGGAGTATGTAACACGGTAGCCATCCTTGGTTGGGCTGAGTCCATCGGCTGAGAGAAGAACGCCAGCTTCATGAAGCTCTTCGTTAAAAGTGGTCATTTCCTAAAGCTCTCGAGTTCAGTGGCAGTTGGGTTTTCAGCTTCCGGAGAAGCTTTGATGAGGATCATATATCGAGGCATGATATGTGCGTGCTCAAAATGACAGCTATGAGCTCAGAATCTGATGAATAATTGCAGCAAGGCGGTTCTTTGAGTTGCCGATTCAACGGAAACACGCCCTTCTTTGTACAAGTTGAGCTCCAGCCCTTTCCATGAGACGTGGTAAGCTGAGGCGCTTTTGGATCAAGACTATTGGTGAGACTTCGCTGATCGTCACCGTTGCGGCGACTCGAAGTTAAAAAACAACACTATACCAAACTCAGTGGCGTTCACGATCCAATGACAACAAAGCAATGGCCGGTTGCTGCCTGTTGCGAGGACGAAACCGAAGAATGATAGCAATTGCAGGATAAGCAAGCTTCTCGCTGAACGAGAGCTCGATGAGTTTCTTTATCCGCAACGGCACTCGTGAACATGTTCAGCGAGGCATGGGACTTTTCTTCACGGGCATCGTGAAGTTTGAGATATGATACTCAAACGCCACAGACGTGTTAGGCTTCGTACTTCGTATCCCGATGCATGGAATTAACGAAGTCTTATCTGTGATAATTCTTGGGTTATCATGAAGTTTACCTTTTAGTTTTCATAAGTTCTTATGTACGTGATACTGCATCCCTTGGCAGCTATGATGGCATGCCGACGGACGTTGGTTGAACATTCACCAGCTGAGACACAGGATATATGATGTTAACAATCCAGCCAACTGATGTATTATTCCGCAAAATTGGATCAAATATTTCTGCTGCAGCACTTGTAGTTTAATGTCCTAATTCACTTTGGTGGTAGTCTGGTAGACTTCTGCCGTACACAGTATCCTGTATATGATTCTGATATTGGCACTAACATCATAGAGCAGTCTAATCTGTATCGAGAAACTCGTATCTGTTGTATGAAGAATTTGATTAAGTGGTGTAATTCTTACTCGCACCATTCAGCTCCTAATGGCGTGCTTAGCTGAAGTTCAGATAATGGGTCGACATGCCAATTTGAGTGGGCATGATAAACCAAGATAGGAAGCTGAAGCGTTTATCCTTGATAAATCACTCCACACAACGTGGGATCTGTTGGCTTAATTTGAGAAGGATGCGATGTCGACATTTTCTTTTCATCTAAGTAAGGATACAAATATGACATCCCGCCGACAGAGTACCACGGCGGTTATCTTTCATGCAAACTTGCCTGCTCTCTTGCTGAACTATGGCAGATGACAAGGCCATCGAGCCAGCTCCTATTGGGGCTGATGAGCCAGAATCTTCTGACAACTCGGTCAAAAATACCCAAGCTGATGTAAACGACTTATCAAAGCATGACCATCATGTTCACAAAGATGGAGCAGATGCTGCCCTTGACCTGTTGAAAGAAACGGGCGGAATTAGTCAACCTTTCGATGCCAAAGCCAACAAACGACTCATCCGTCGCATCGATACTCATATAATGCCTCTCATTTGTACCGTCTACTTCTTACAGTACATCGACAAGACTGCAGTCTCGTACGCAAGCGTTACTGGTATCCAACAATCAACTGGTCTCAAGGGAAATGAGTTCAACTGGGTCGCTTCGATTTTCTTCTTCGGCCAGCTCGGCTTTCAGTTCCCTACTGTTCGTCTTCTTCAAGTGTTCCCTCTCGCCAAATACGTCTCAGTCAACGTTACACTATGGGGCGTGACGCTTGCTTGCATGGCTGCATGCCATAACTTCAGTGGTCTTCTCGCTTGCCGGTTCTTTCTTGGTGCCCTCGAAGCCGCCATTGTCCCAGCCTGGGTTCTCTTCACATCCCAATGGTACACGAAAGAAGAGCAAGCTTTTCGAGTTGGAATTTGGTTTTCCGTCTGTGGTGCCGCTCAGATGTTTGGTGGATATTTTGCTTACGGCGTTGCAACGCACGTTGGCAAAGATCCAGATGCTGCTTTGAAAGGATGGCAAGTTATCTTCCTCGTTCTTGGTCTCCTCACTGTTGTGGTTGGAATCAGTTTCTGGTTCATCATGCCAGATTCTCCCGCCGTTGCTGGATTTCTGGACAAGGAGAAGAAAGCCATGCATCTTGAGCGAATTCGCGGAAACGTGCAGGGCATTGGTACTCAGACGTTCAAGTGGGCTCATGTTAAGGAGGCCTTGACTGATAGGATGACTTGGCTATATGCTTTCTGGGTCTTTGCTGCCAACATTCCCAATTCTATTGCTACCAGCTTTGGAAACATCCTTGTTAAAGGTATGGGATATACCAATGAGGAGTCTCTGTTGCTTGTCACTCCCCTCGGGGCTTGGGAGATCGTCTTCCTGATTGGCCTGACTTACGGAGCTATGAAGACGAGACAACGATTGTTCTTTTGTGTTGCTGGTCATATTCCTGCCATCATCGGAGCCATCTTGATGGCAACCACCGAAAAGGTTCCCGCCCTTATTGGATATTACACAACTGGAGGTATTCCCATTGGTTGGACCACTATTCTCGGACTACAAAGCTCAAACGTCGCTGGCTCTACCAAGAAAATCACCGTCTCATGTATCGGAACTATCGCGTACACTGTTGGAAACATCATCTCACCTCACACCTTTCAAGCTCGTGATGGACCACGATATCTCCCCGCCAAAATATCAATCTGTATCATTTACTTCCTTTGCACCATTGACTTGCTAGTTATGAGATGGGTCTTTGATCGAAGGAATAAGAAAAGGGATGCAGAGAAGGCTGCGTTGGGTGATCAGTACAGAGTGGAAGAGAACCACGAGTTTCTGGATTTGACGGATCTGGAGAACAAAGAGTTCCGCTACGAGCTGTAGAGAGAAGTTACCAAGGTCATAAACTCTTGGACTAGACTTTACGCGTCTACCTCCGATGTAATCCATATGAACTTTGAATCCAACGGTACATTGTATAGTTCATTCATTAGCATACCATAAAAGTGAAAGCATCATAGTGCCATATTATACACTGTCGGGGAACTCAATGCTCTATATTGCATGGAGTTGCAAGGCCGTCTTTGGCGATTGGGCTATTTGCATGAGTCTGTCTGTATGTCACATAGGTCTCATTCTATTTATCTTTTCAGTCTACCTTCAGGCATATTTACTGCGGAATCTTGTGCTCACTTGCAGGCACCCCAGCAGCCCACCTATACTTGGAAGCAGCATGCTCATCAAGAGGATACTTTTGTCCGGGAAGACCATAGAAGTTCTCTCGGTAGCTACCACCAGGCACGGCGTAATCGTCCCAGAAAAGACCCCTTGATCGAAGCTCAGGGAGTAGTAGTTCGATGATATCTTTGAAGGTACCCGGGAACAAAACATATCCCTTGCCAGAGTTAGTAACATCCTGTGATTGGCTATAGATGAACTTACAAAGTTGAAACCATCGACGTCTGCCTCATCAATCCAGACTTGCAGGCTATCAGCTACCTGAGAGGGCGTGCCAACGAACAGAGGTCCGTTGCCTCCAAGGCTGACATGCTCGGCGACAGTGTGCTTCGTCCACTTTGAGTTTGCGGGTGAGAACTTGGCATAGCCTTCTACAGTTGATCTGGAGAACCACATGAGTTGAGGCACTTTGGGGTTATGAAGACGAAACTTACCGAACAGCGTTACTTTCAACCTGTCGAAGTTCCTCATCATCGCCGTACTGGTTCAAGTCCATACCAGTCCATCCACCGAATAGCGACAGAGCACCTTCAGTCGAAGCATACTTCTTCGCTTCATCGTACTTAGCCCGAGCTTCCTCCTCAGTCCTACCAAGAATAGGGGTGACTAGAGCGAGGACCTTGATGTTGTTTGGGTCTCGGCCAAACTGCTCCTTCGCAACCTGCCGGATCTCTGCAATGTTCTTCTTACACACTGCAGGTGCATGTGCAGAAGTAAAGATAGCCTCAGCATGCTGAGCTGCAAAGGCTTTCCCTGGCTTACTGGCTCCTGCTTGAAGAAGAAGTGGTGTTCTCTGCGGGCTAGGGTCTACGACGTGAGGACCGGGAACATTGAAGTATTTGCCGTTATGGTCTATTTGACGAACAAGGGCGGGATCCGTGTAGATACCACGCTCACGGTCTAGCTTGACAGCGTCGTCACGCCAGGATGAATTGAAGAGCTTATACATGACTTCCATGTACTCTTCGGCTTGAGCATAGCGTTCATCGTGCTGATTATTGTCAGAATTGGATTGATGATTTCAGGAGACAAAACTTACTGCCAGTTGAACTGGATGACCAAGGTTGCGAGCGGCTGAGTCTAAGTAACCAGTGACAATCTGTAAGTCTCATTAGTAGTGAATTTGGATGAGGCTCGACATTCTTACGTTCCAGCCCAAACTGTTGAGAGCGTTAACTGATTTTCACAACGAATTTCAGAAGACTTACCGGCCCTTCGTCAGGTGATCGACTGTTGATAATCGCCGAGCAAGATGATATGGCTGCTCATATGTAACAGAAACGGTGGCACCAAATCCAATATTCTTAGTCGCAGCAGCCATGGCAGGAATGACGACCAATGGCTCTGTAAGAGGCCATTGAGCTCCGGAGATGATAGCAGGCTTCAAAGACTTCTTGTAGACATCATAGCCTCCTGTTTCAGCCATTAGATCCCTGAAAGCTACGTGCTCATGATCCAAGTCACTTACCCAACACATCAGCAATAAAGATGCCATGAAACTTGGCGTCTTCTAGCAATTTGGCCAATTCAACCCAGTGCTCAGTGTCTTTGAACCTCCAAGACTCATCTTCAGGGTGCCTCCATAGTCCTGGCGATTGATGACCACTGCCTAAAGTCTTATCAGTATATCTTGTATGTCTGGGATGAGGGGGCACCTACACATCATGACAAAGGCATTGACGATAAGGCTCTTCTTCTTGCCCTGCTGGGCCGTTTGATCTGGGGAAGCCATGACGTTGGCTGTGAAAAGTGAAACTGATCTGATTGGATATGCCGCCTCACTTCGTTGTTTAGGTGGTGATGTACTGGTTCCCAGCATATTCTTCTTTTAAGACGCTCCGGATATCGGTGCCGATACAGGACTTCTAGACGAATATTGCGTGATTCTTAAGCCCATGACTGAATATGCAAGTGATAGCTCTAGCCAGGCTACCAGGGTATCCTTAGGCTATAGATATGAGACCTTGGCGCGCAGTGTCGTTTTGGTGGACTAACCGATGGCGCAATCATCACTGAGTCTTGCTCATATGGAATGCCGATCAACCCCTCAATTTCTGTACGACAAACTCGGGGAACTTCCACAAATGGGTGAAAGATTGGGAATTTCTATCAGGTGTTTGTAGCTCGGAAGTTTCATGTCAGAGTGCCGAGTTGTCGGGAGTGGCACATCACGCCCACGTGGGCTGCACGCGTTGAGACTTGTAGAGGCGCATAATCTGTAATATTCTGAGACAACAATTATTCTAGAAGGAGTAGTCATCGGGTTCTCGTTTTATATACAGGGAAGTTGAAAGACTGGTTCAAGGCCTGATATCGTCTGCTTTTTTATCGTCTATCAACAGGTATACCAAAGGTGCACAGTTTCAATTACTCTCATGTAAATATTCTAGATTTAATATCTATAAGATCTCTGAATTCATGGCACTCTAGAGCAAACCCCTCTCAAACCATTTTAAAGATACCACCACACAGTTCACAAATGAGCTCATCAGTGTCTAGTGCTTCTTGATATCACTGTCCTCGCCGGAGTTAGACCCATAGTTCTGACTATCAACTTCCTGGATGGGACTCTCAAGAGAAGGCGCGGCATGAGAACCGAAATCCTTGAGAACCAACCAGGCGGGGAATATAGAAAGGCCCCAAAGTGCGAAGTTGAAGTAAACTCCACCAACCTCAGCGAATAGAGGCAAGGAGGTAATGCCGTAGCTGAGAGCTTGCCAGGCGGACTCCGTGCCTCGGAGAAGGGCAGAGAAGCGAATGATTTCGTCTTGGGTGTTGGCGAGATGGTGAATAACGAAGTAGCTAGAGAATCATTAGATCATGGGCATGTAACGTGCGTTCATGGTTACTCACAGAAAGAGGTAGTTTAGCTGGAATGACAATGTAAGGAACAAGAAGATGGCGAATGAATGGCCGAATCCCGAATCAACCCAATCGTAGGTTGGCCTTGTCTCACGGAATCGAGTAACCAAGACTGTGGCCCAAATCCAGCAAGCACCTTGGAGAGTAGCAAGGAAGGCGAAAGAAGATCGGGTGCGGAAACGGAGAGAAACCTTTGTACGGTCGAGCCAAGCCTATCGAGATATTGTCAGCGATAGATGCATAATGGGCGGTTGAAAGACTTACACCCAGAATATTGCCAGCGGTAACGGCAACGATACCGCCCAAGAGAGATCCAAGAGCACGGGATCGAACAGAAAACCACACTGCATCAGTTAGCATCAATCGTGAAGCTAGACCGGGGAGTCTTACAAGCAAGATAAGTGAAGAAGACGGATTCCGCAAAGACAGCCTGTCCAATGAATAGAACGACCAGAAGGAACTTCTTGGTAAAAAATAGTCTGGCAGTCTCTTTCAGCTCGAAGCCAGGAAGCTTATCAATCTCCAACTTGACCGTGACACCATCTTTCCTCTGAACCTGATGCGGCTTGCTGAGCAGCAGAGCAACGAAGGGACCAACAGCTTGGAGAGCAATGAAGATGAGGTAAACAGTGTAAGAGACCTTTCCAGCCTCATTGCGATCGGCATTGAGGCCAAGGTTGATGGCACCACCGAGGATCTGACCCGATAGACGGTAGGTGAGCCAGTAACCTAGAGCTTTACCGCGGTTCCAAGGCTCAGGATATGCGATCGCGATAGCAGCTTCTGCCATCCAGAAGACACCAGCTGAGATACCACAGAGAGCAGCGCCGACCAGGACGAGCCATTCTGTTCCGAAGCGGTTGTTGGTGTAAAGTCCCGCTGCGTAAGGTGCATAACCAAGACTAACTTGCATCAGCAGTGCTCACGAGTATGTCCGCGTGAGTACACTCACGTTCCAAAGATCAGAGCACCCTTGATGCCGATATATCGAACCATAGTACTTGAGAAGTAACAAGACACCACCATGAGACAGAATGTCAAGGCATTGGCAGCGTTGATGAGCTTAGGCGAGGCTGCACCACCGGCACCAAGCGAGTTCATGGCTACCCAGATACCCGGGGCAGACAAGTTACACAAACCGAGAACCGTGATGTTGAAGAATGTGGAGCGATACCACTTGACTGGGCAGTGTTAGTAAAAGACGTGCATATTGGGAGTGAATCTTACCAGGAAGAAGCTGGTCCTTGGGAGGAGCAGCAACCTCACTGTCCGCGTGTCGATTTTCAACCACCGTCATCTTGTCTAAATGATCCTGTATGAACTGGAGAAAGTTGAGACAGAAGAGAAGCGATCAGAATATTTAGCGAGACACGGCTGTGAAATGTTCTGTAGAAGTAGGTACAAGATCAACATTTATATTTCCCTTCCCATCATGAAACCACCGCCCAACACGATAGCACCAGCACGCAATCCAACCCTTGACCGCACCTACAGCTCAACTGCCGAAGTCCCAGCCCTTTGGGCGTCAACTCTTCTAGCGCAAAACGTACAGCTGTGGCGGCATTGCGTCTACCAGAGTCTCGGTATGTACCCGGTTCGAGACTCGAAATGTTTTCCTCGCTAGTATAGTCTCGCTGTTTGACCTGTCCTCGCTTACGCTCCAAGTATCAGTCTGCGTACGTGGAGGGAGGATCTGAGATCAACTCCCCGAGAAAGATGGTCCCATTTAGCGGCTCCGATGCTTTGGTGCAGCCGTGATAGATTAGACGGGCTCTCCACGTGGAGGTGCGGGCGAGTCGCGCGATTACGTGCGTGGGACCATGTCATGGCGAGATCTTTCCTCAAAGCTCATCTTGACTTTGTTGTCAAATCTACTAGACTAACTGTCTATGGAATGCTCCACCACTTCTCGTGAATATCCCGCAGATCGATCTCATCAGGCCTCTGAAGATACGGCGTTTGGTCAGCCTCTATATCCGTCTCTCTCTTGGTCCATCCGTTGCCCAAGTAATGCGCAAAACGGTTCTTAGAATCGCCTAGATACGTATACTCCCAATCTTCCCACCTAGGTTCCTGTCGCACAAATGTGATATGTCCTGCACTTCCTGGCCAGAGCCCGTGAATTCTAGCTCCAGGTCTGCCACCATTGTACCACGAGCTGCATTTATCTGTAAGAACTGTCTTTGCGAAGAAGGCGTCTGAGTACTCCACAAAGTCGTCTGCTGCTTGTTTAGACGGGCTCAGAGATTTGATGCCCTGTCGCGAAACCTTGCGGAGGACCTTGGCGAAGTAAGTCAATTGAGTCTCGACGCTGTGAGGGACAGTTCCCGATGGCCCTGTTGCTTGCGGTCCATGGACGAAGAGGAGGTTGGGGAAGCCAGGTGTTCCAAGTCCAAAGTATGTGTAAGGATATCCGTATGTGCCATCGGCTTTCCACAGGTTACTGAGCTCTTGTCCATGAGCGCGAATGGGGAATGCTGGAACCATATCGACGTTCGCGCCGGTCGCGCAAATGACAGCATCGACATATCTTTGCTTGCCATCTTCAGTCTCGATACCCGTCTCTGTGAAGCGCTTAATCCGTGTTCGTATGTACTCCACGTTATCTTCGGTAATGGCCTCGAGATATCCTGGCCCAGGCGTGAGACGTCGGCAGTTCGGCGAGAAGTCGGGTACGATGTGATCAAGAAGTTCCGGCTTCTTGACCAAACGCTTCTTCATGATGTCAATGAAAGCTTCGCGGAGCTTCTGGTTCGACTCGCTGTTACGGAAGAACGAGTCAAATCTGGTCCAGTATAAACTCTCGAGATCCTTTCGGAAGGCCAAGTATGCGTCGGGGTCCTCTGCCCATTTCTTCTTCTCTTCTTCTGTATATGGCTGGGCTTCAACCTTTCGCTCTTCACCAGCCCAAGACGCGGCAATCCATGTTTTGTTACGAGCATAATGGTCAAGTCGCTTGACAATTGGCTGAAGGTTTGCTGTGACTTGGATCCCGCTCGCTCCATTGCCAATAACAGCGACCGTCTTGTGCTTGGGATCAAAATCCGTGCTCCAATTGGAGGCATGGCGAAGGTGCCCTTTGTACTCCGATATTCCGGGATAATCGGGCAATTTCCAGTCATTGAATCGGCCGATACTGGTCAAGATGAACTCGTGCTTCTCGACCGTCTCTTCGCCCGTCTTCACATTCCGTAGCT
The DNA here is from genome assembly GCA_001654545.1 of Fusarium agapanthi. NCBI lineage: Eukaryota > Fungi > Ascomycota > Sordariomycetes > Hypocreales > Nectriaceae > Fusarium > Fusarium agapanthi. The sequence goes on along the minus strand of LTDI01000057.1, from coordinate 8,696 downwards.
TTGTGATCCATACGCCCTCCTTATCGTCCCAGGCTGTGCCCTCGACTCTGGTATTGAGCTTGACATATTTGTAGACGTCAAACTTTCGTGCGACCGATTGCCAATATTCGCGGATCTCGTGGCCGGGTGCGTATTTGTCCGACCAGTTTATCTTGGGCGCGAATGTGCTTTGGTAGACGTGCGATGCAATATCGCATCTTACACCGGGGTAAACGTTCTCAAACCATGTCCCTGCCTACACAGATGTCAGCTATATCGATCTTCAAGCAATCTGACGACTTGACGTACCACATCGGCGTTCTTCTCGTAAATGGTAAGTTTGATGCCAGGGACTTTGGCTGGTAGTAGAATGCCTGCTGTGATACCAGCCAGGCCAGCGCCAATAACACCAACTCTTAGCGGACGCGGCTCGTCAACGAATCTGTCGACCAACTTCAGGTGAGGACTGTAATAAGGCGATGTCTCGTCTACGTCTGGTCCATCGCGTATGGTTGTTGGTGCGCTGTCCTTGGTCTGGGTAACTGGGTTTGACTTCTCAGCCGGCGCACTCTCTACAGCAACGTGCGATAAGTCTGACTCTCTTTTATTGAAGTCATTGATTGCACCGTTAATTACTGCCGCGGTAGCCATCGTCAGTTGACGGGAATATTGTGCTCGGGAATGATGGTGAAGGTTCAATTACCGATGAAGCTCTCCAGACGACAGGACTGCTTGAGCTATTCTTCTATCCTTATCGCATCTCCCCATGAGCACGTTACCTAGCTCTTCTGTTACATCATGTCGTAATCTAATCATTCTGCATGGCTATTCGCTGTCGTAATCCCCGTTCCTCTTTCACCATATTGCGTCTTTGTTAGTCTCAATCACGCTTGTGCCCCACGCTCTCACACCATCGTCGCCCTGTCACTTCAACATGAGACCCTGAAGTCTCGATCCAATCAACTCCAAAGCAATTAACTACCATCGCTTCCGATATGCGGAGTTAACTTGAAGTAGTATCCGAGGTTGGAAAGTTTACTCGAGTAGGCCGTCGCCCAGCTTCGCTGTTGCAGATTTGAAAGGTGCACAAAAATACGAGACCTGGGCTCTTCGCTCGTATCCCCCCGAGCCATTCCTTTGGGTCACTCATAGATATGGAATTTCATAGTTCTTTAAAAGCATTTGAGAAGTCCGTTGTGTCACTGCATCCCTTCAGTAGACACACCATCGCATCTCACCCATGTTCAAGCTCAACATATCACTTATCTCATATCCTATCTAGTAATTCAGCCCCCATGGTCTTACTTATCGAGTACAATTTGTTCCCCAGTCCACCCATAAGTTCGGTAAAGTCTTCGTCCATGGCGTCTAGCACTGACAAAAGGTACTTTATTATGTGGGTGAGGCTCATGAAAATGAATACTTCCGTTAGCTTCAAGAGTATATGGCGAGAATTGCCAAACAGACCCGTGCAGCTTCTCGGCAGCAAGCCCAACTGAAGTCAATGCATGCAAAAAGTCGTTCCATGGAACTTCACCTGGGGTAGAAGTGACATCTGGATCGTAAAAGAGAATGCGGAATGTCTTGAGTGCTCGTCGGTCAACCTTGAATACCGGCTTTGGACCCTCAAGTGCGACCTCGGCCATCGCTTCAGTTGGAGCTTCATCGGCCTCAGTTTCTTCGGTCGTAGTTCCTCTTATCTTGAGTTTCGCCTTGGTTGGCTTTACTGAAAGACGGCCTGACGACTTTGTGTCTCGTTCGTCACTGGACAAACCAAAGAAAAAAGTCGACAGAGGTTGCTCAATGTCGAGGACTTTCCTCTTCTCCTTCGTGGGCTCAACCCATTCAGGCGTCCTCTGCAAAACACGGGGACTTTTGAGGAGTTCCATCAGGGTACTTTCGTTCATGTTCTTTGTCCGATCGTAGAGATACCGGTCTGCTCTGGCCCAGAAAGCATCTAGATTCGACTCTGCTCGCCGCATGACCTCAACGTTCTCTTTATTCCTGCGTCGGCGTTCCGGATATGTAAACTTCCCTAGATTATTTTGGAAAAGCGGGAGAAGATCGGGTGCCGGACTACTTTCAAAAGCTTCGTGAATTTGACTCAAAATGTCAAGCCTAGCTTTGATAACGTCTGTCGACCAATCCGTAGAATCATCACCGACCTTACCACCGAAACCTCGACTCCACGGCTCGAACCGCTCCAGCGCATGCAAAGCTTGGATGATTATAGCTAAGTCACCCATCATGGCAAGGGCAGTTGGTGGCAGCAAGTCGCGAATTGTCTTATCCCTTTCCGTCTGTAGTTCTAGATCATTCATGACCATATTCATTGCAAAGATATCAGCAACCACGTCCTGATCATCATGAAGCATTCCTCTCGCATAAAATGGATGCGAAACCACCCACTTGAGCAAGAATTGCTCGTTTTATGTCAGAGGCCTATCCTTGTCCTCGGCACGAGAGCGCCAAAGGTTAAAAGCGGCTCGGAATGGGGGGCAACGCTTGACCAAGAGCTCAAGCTTCGGCAGAAACACAGCCTCCCTCATAGTAAGGACGAAAGAGGTCGTTATATTCATCGGGCAGGTTCTCGGTGGGGTTTATGACGCTCGCATACTTCTCTTGCAGTTCACACAGGCGCTTGGTAATTCGATGAGCTTCAGTAAACACCTCAATCATTGTGTATGCATTAGCAAGAGCCTGACCAATGGCTGCTCCCCATTTGCTTTTATGCTCTCTCGTATCGCCGATGAGTTGCACATGATCGTACATGTCACTGATTTGTTCGGCAAAGTAATTGGGATCCTCGCGCATCGCCCATACGTGATCCTCCGCAGCGGCGGCCCTAGCCGCAAATAGCTTTTCAAGATTGGCAAAATTGAGCCGAGTCGGCACACGGTAAGGTGCTTCGAAAGTAATCTCGAGAAGGGAGGTCTGCAATCCTTCAGTCTGTGTAGTCGAAGGAAGCGTAGGCTCAGGCTGGACAGGATACGTGTCACTGAACAAGCTGTTCGGCTCAATTTCGTGCAGGATTCGATAGCAACACTTGACAAGGAAGTCCATCAAGCGCTCTTGTATCTCTAGAATCACCATGCCCGCTGCGGTAGAGTACTGCCACATCGGCCACTCCTTGCCATAGATGGTAGACGTAGGCCAGTCATAGTCTTTATTTGACAAATGAAGCCAAACTTCTGGGGCAGCTTCTGGGAATTTCTTCACAGTCCCATAATCGTCTTCGGAAACGCCCCGGAGGATCAATTTCATGTCTTCTGTAGGGTACGGCCTTTCCACTACCATTTCGGTCAATGCTACTTTGTTGAAGTATTGTGCATCGGTATCAAGGAACAAGGGAGGCGGGTGACGGCCTCTAGAATTGACAAGTAGGAGAAACGGCGTGGGCTTGCCAAGAGACTCTTTGTTGATATAAGGCCACAAGATGGAACTATGTTGCTTGACCTTAACCTCGGGGTCCGTGCCTACTTGTCGCCAAAGGTCATAAAAAGGCCATGCAGTGAGAAGGACCTCGATTCGTTGCTTTCTATCTTTCTTGAGCCATCGCTTCTGTATGGTTTCTTCATGCCGCTCCAGAATTCTTCCAAGGAGCTCATAGTTCTGATAGATACTTTTTCCTCTTCTCTTTGACTCGATTTCAACCTCGTCTGCTGGTCTGTTCTTCAGTGGGAAAGGGTAAGAGTCCATCCCTTCTTGTCCACTATCACTTCCGGTGACATCAGGGGGTGAGGCTTCATCACGACACAGTTTTTGCCGAAGTGCGACCCTTGTATGAAACTCTTCAATTTAGTTGTATTGTCGATTACTCAATGTGATGTTGATGTTTTGAAACGGGTTCTCCCTTCAATCACGTGTCGCGAATTAGTCCAATCACAATTGGGAGTCAACGATCGAACAATATTCCGTTCAGTGATCATCTAAAGTTAGGTGTTGGCTTTCTTGCTTCTTCTAAGGTAGCTGCTGCAAGCTTATTCGTTGGACTTTTAATCTCTCTTCATAGCACACATCCAATTCGAAACTGCTGAGTTGCACGCCCACTCGAATCTACCGTTCTGTTTGAAACCGTCAGTCTTGAGCGTATGAAAGCTGATTTCCCCTGCAGTGGCTTATTTAGCCTTGCTGTATACGCGATAGTTTGTCAGATCATTTTTGGGACGGTAAAATGTTTAACACGATACTAGTTAAATCCGTCGCTCCGATGGCCTCAATTAGCATTCCCCATACCCCGCCTTTGTCACATCAAAGGGTCTGGGGTAAACATTTTGGCGATAATAATGAGTCACAAAGAGCCGAAATCAAGGTATAAATTGCGTAGAAGACCACGGTATTTGTGATCACCAGAGAGCGCAGCTCACTTCAATTCAAAATGTCTTCTGAGCCCATCACATTTGCCATCATCGGCGTTGGCCTAATTGGACCTCGTCACGCCCAGACTGTGATCAAGAACAGACAAGCAAGGCTGGTGGCTATTGTCGACCTCATGCCAAATGGCGAACAACTAGCTCAAGAGCTTGGAGCTGCCTACTTCAAGTCTGTGGCCGATATGTTGCAATCGTCGAATAATAAGCCTCAAGCAGCCATTATCTGCACGCCCAATCACACGCACGTCCCTCTGGCCCGCGAGTTATCCTCAGCGGGTATTCATATCCTTATCGAAAAGCCTTTTTGTACAGATATTGAGAGTGGAAAGGATTTGGTTGATCATCTCGATAAATTAGACGTCAAGGCTTTGGTTGGACATCATCGACGATTCAACCCTTATATGATGACTGCCAAAGAAGCTGTTGGTTCTGGTTCTCTTGGGAAGGTCATCGCAGTGAATGGAATTTGGGCGACCTATAAACCAATGGAATACTTTGACCCTCCACGGGAATGGCGAAGAGAGAACACGGGCGGTGTTGTTCTCATCAATCTTGTCCATGAGATCGATCTGTTGCACTATCTCTTTGGTCCCATTACACGGGTTCATGCAGAGAAGACGATATCCCAACGTGGGTTTGGGGCTGAAGAGGGTGCAGTTTTGACACTTCGGTTCAAGTCTGGTGCTGTCGGAAGCTTTCTGTTCTCAGACAATGTTCCGTCACCGCATAACTTTGAGTCCGGTACTGGAGAGAACCCTCTGATTCCCAAGACTGGGAAGGACTTTTATCGTATCTTTGGCACTGACGCATCATTGAGTGTGCCAGATATGACTCTGTCCTCCTATGGTGAAGGCCAAAAGTCATGGCACCAGGAGCTTGTTCAGAAGAACGTCCCTGTCCCAGATGGCGTGCCTTTCGAGCTACAGTTAGATCACTTCATCAAGGTTATTCGTGGTGAGGTGACCCCAAGTTGCACACCAAGAGATGGCCTAGCTGCACTTGTTGTCTGCCAGGCTGTGAAAGAGGCATTAAAGGAGGACAAGACAGTGGATATTGAAACTTCTGATTTTGGACTCTAATTGGGTGGTGCTTCAGACTCTTCAAGATTTCTTAGCGTTCAAAGACGGATTATAGGGTATATCAAAATAGTAATAACTTTCATTGACAATAGATAGCAACTATGTTATTCTCTGAGCAACCGCTGTGCTCCCAAGTTCATTTTTCTCATAAACTTATATCTTCAATGAGTTTCTGTGATTAAACAATTCCCCATTTTCATCAGCTACTGACAAAGAAGAACGTTCGTGCTCGCAGCTGCAAGTTAGATTGTGCTATGTCCCAACAGCCAAACTCGTCGTGTACACCGCAAGGGCATTCCGAAACCATCTTACACCGTCTTCTAAATGTTATCTCAATCATCAAAAAGAAGACCAGGCAGCCTAACCAGCAAAAACAGGGCCTGACCGGGGATTGAACCCGGGACCTCTCGCAAACTATAGTTCTTTATAAACAGAACTGAGATGTCACTCCCGAAGCAAGAATCATACCGCTAGACCATCAGGCCAGATACAAGATCCTGGGGGTATCAGTGCGGCCAGAACCAGGTACCTATAGACATGCCAATTCCAAGCCCTGACTGCAGATCTACGGAATTGATAGACATTTATATCCTATGTCAAACGACTGAAGCTAAGTTAATCTCTAAAATCAGACTACAAGTGGCACGCTCGACTATCTGTAACCTACTTTCCGTCGAAAGTGGTGACTATAGGCGATTCGACCATGAGGGGCTAGCAGACGGCACGGCTCGCGGGATCTACAGCACTAGCCCGTGATTAATGAGAACTTATGAAAGCATTGAGTTGCGGTTCGGGATTCGGCTGTAGCCATTGTAGCATGATGCTAAAAGCTTTGATTCAACGGTAACATCTAGGGAATGGCTTCGAAAGGTCGAGTCTCTCCTGGTATCGAAGGATACCAAGGCAAGCTGAGGATCATGGTTCTTCAAGTGTTCATATCATTTGGCTCTTCTGTGGAGAAACAATCTACTTTATATAAGGCCTCGCTCTATCGTCGAGCTAAGTCTAGTTTGATGGGGACCTGAACTGTGCTTGACCTGACTTTGAGAAGAAATTGATGCAAAGACTGAATGTTTCTGACCCTTAATCCCTTTTCTTGCAAATCCTTGGGAGACTTAGCCAAAGAGCCAGCAATACAGTCAAGAAAGCCAGAATAATCGGCTGAAGAGTCTTGACGCCCTTGGCCTGAGCAATAGCACCCACAGCAAAAGGCAGAATCGCGGCACCACTGCCACCGAAAGCAGCTGCGAAACCAATTGTACTAACGTGCAAGTGCTTGGGCAACATCTTTGTAGTAGCAACGACGACTGCAGGGAATAATGGACCGAGAAAGAATCCCTGGAGTGCTACTGTCACGGCCGAAACATAAAAGCTCGGAATCAGCCAGAAGATTAGCTGCAATGCCATAGCGACAGGCAGATACAGAGATACTGCAACTTTGACACCAAGTAGTGGAGTTACAAACCCCATGATAGCACGGCCGACGGCGAGACCCAACCAGAAGCCCATGGAGGTCATACCAGCTGGGTAGTTCTCAGTCTTACGCACGCGAATCATGAACTGGACGATCCAGCCACCGACAGAAACCTCAACACCGACGTAGCAGAGGAGGAATGCGGCACAAAGCCAAGTTACACGAGCGAAAGGAAGCTTGAACAAGGCTTCCTTCATGCCCTGGTTGTCCTCGTTGCTGGCATCCATGGTTTGGCGGTAGACTTCTGGGCCATTGGGCCAGAATGCCTAGGTGCAGGTAACAAATTCGATAGTGGCCAAACCGATCTGAGTACAGCGGTTAATATCGTGCCTTTTTAAAGCATATCAACATGTGCGACTCACCATAACATAGTAGAATGTATACCAAGGCAAGTCAGCCTTTGCGATCATGTTAGTTGCGATAAGAGGACTGATGACTCCTCCAACGCCGTAAAAGGTATGAAGGAAGCCAAGCGTCTCATTGGCCCTATCGAGATTGCCAATCCAGTCATTCCAAGCAGCATCACTGATTCCGTTTCCGAAACCAGCGAGACAGTACGCAAGGACCAAGACGGGGTACGGAGGGTGAACAGCGATAATGATGTAGGCAAGAATATGGCAAATTCCGCAAGTGATGCCGATTCCTCGCTGTCCAATGCGTCGATGCAGTGTATTGTTCAGTACTGCTGCTAAGATATAACCGACAAAGGGTGAGAGGAAAACAAGAGATACTATGATGTAACTCAAGTTGTAGTATTCTTCAAGCTGCGAGATGTTAGTAACTCAGCCCTCGGAGGAGCCGGTTTTACGTACGTATGGGATCAAGGCCTGTCATTTTAATGTCAGAAATGGTATCAAACAGGGGGTTTCACAGAATCATACGCCATATGCAGCATCGTTAGCCCCGGAGGTCAAAAGACTCCAAAACGCCGCTCCGGTCCTGAAAACATTCTGGCGGGGATATTTCCAGCTCTCAGCAACCTCGGCGGAAGCATTCTGTGCCGCCACGCTCTCAACACCGCCGTCTAAGTAATCTTCACCGTAGCGAGAGCCAAGCCTCTGAGTTTCGTTAAAATACCGGATCCCTCACGGACCGCAGGGGCAGGGGGCTCGTTGATTGCGCGAGACGTCAGCTCGCAGGAGCCGATTGTGGCTGTAGAAGAGGCAGCCATAGTGGAGATGTGCTGACAGGAACGGAGGTTTAGTTTAAGTTTAAACGCCGTCTATAAAGGAAGTGGAAAACAGGAGGAGGATTCTCAACGACATGATAAGGTTTATTTATTTATTTTAAACTTGGTTATTGATGACATCATGTGGATCTTGGACACGGATAATTGTTCAGTATTTGACGGTGAGTTGACAGTATAACCAGATCAGGAATGGATTCACAGGATCCAAGATGGTTCGTCTGACCGTAGAGGAAGAGCTTCGGGTAACAAATTAGGGGCTAGCATTTTAAGCAACGCTCGCAACAATTCAATTCAAGTCGTAATTCAAGTCTAAAAAAGCAAAGAGAGCCTCTTTTTAATTTGTCAGTTTAGCTTAGTAATTAAATATAACCAATTAAAGTCTAATAAAGGAAGATAAAAATTGCTTTTTTGGACTTGAATTATGACTTGAATTGAATTGTTGCGAGCGTTGGTCTGAGATGACCGAACCCTTCCACTGATGCTTGCAGTCGGATGCGCAGAATCTGTACGCGGACCAAGCCTCACCTCAAAGCAAGGACTGGGATTGAGTAAACATGGCTTATTGTTCGGCGAATCATTTGCTTTTTGGTGATGTTGCTGCA
>LTDI01000056.1:0-56731 GCA_001654545.1 Fusarium agapanthi | reverse complement strand
CCGGGGGGAAGACCAACTAAGCCAGCTTAGTTGGGCACAAAACCTTGAGACATGCACAAAAGGTTGAGACGATTAATTACACCAAAATATTAGAATTATAGTGTATTTCTATTTAACTTTAATAATTAATAATTAATTAAATAATGGTCTTATATAAGTCTAAAGAAATATTATTAAATAGCTTATTTTAAGGAGAATTTTGTAAAGTTCTATTTAACTTACTAACTAAGCTAGTTATATAGTTATTTAAGGATATATCTGCTTTTTTAGCTATATATGACTTTTAGACTTAAATTTTGGTGCAATTGATCGTCTCAACCTTTTGTGCATGTCTCAAGGTTTTGTGCCCAACTAAGCTGGCTTAGTTGGTCTCCCCCCCGGCTCGCACCAACGGGTATTTCCTGGAGATTATGTGTATGTTTAGGCGTTGTATTTTCTCTGTGAAGGTTGGCGTATGGCTGGTGAGTATGAATCTTTGATAACTGACAGGCGTTCTCTGAAGTAGTGAGGTATGATTGACCTGTTTAGACCTCGATCACATATTGCACCTTGGACAAAAAGGAGTAGGTGGTTTCGCAAATGTTCTTGTCTCAATTTTTTATGCGATATACGTGTGCAAAGTTCGCTCTCTTGCGGCATGTCCACTCCCATTTCGTCTGTGCAATAGAATACACTCTATGCGGCCGCTGTTTCAAGTCGCTCGAAGACTTCGTCCTCACTTGGGTAGTCATCGCCCCTGATCTTTCTGTACGCAGGAATCAAGACAGCCTTATCAACTTCCGTATACTTACCACGCTGCACATGGACGACTTGCCCAGTCATGGTGGTATCGGCCATGAGGAAAGCAGCACAACGAGCTACTACGGAAGCAGGTTGCACTTCGACGTTTATGCTGTTAAGCAAACTCTTCAAGGATGGGAGAATATTGCTGTCCGTCCAGCTGGGTGCTAAGGTGTTGACCCGGATGGGAAGTCGAGCGGCTTCAAGCAACGGGACAAGACCTCGCCCAAAACCGAGTACTGCATGTTTAGCAGTAGCTGATACGTGTCAGTCAACGAAAGCACACGCTGAGAACGCCGTTACACAGCTTACCGTAGTCAGCGGCCCGAAAGCGCTGGAGACCGGTCGCGGATCCCGTGATAACAATGCTCCCTCCCTCCGCTTGCTGCCGCAGATGGTAAATCGCGAGAGTTGACGTGTTTATGACACCGTTGATATTAATGTCGAGGTTCTTACTTGATGGCTCCATTAGATTGCCAGCTTGGTCAAGTTGAGTCGACAAGTAATCGGCGCACGGGCCAATGCCGGCGTTGGCAAAAACATGATCGATTCGGCCATATATCTCCTTCGCCTTATTGAAGAGCAAAAGCAACTCTTCCCATTTAGTTACGTCTGTCTTGAAGAAGTGATGACTACCTGCCATTTCCATCTCCGGAGCCTGGACATCACCGTTAACCACTGAGGCTCCAATTGACAGAAGTAGCTCCACGGTAGCCAATCCTATGCCAGATGAACCGCCTATCGAAAGTTTTTTCATGTTAAACGGGGCCGAAAAAAGTAAGGTGTGTATAGCCAACCCATATATGAGCATGACTACCTCGGTATGGGAATGGGGGCCCAAGACGAGTAGTATTTTGCGTACCTGTGACGACGATAACAGCGCCCTTGAGGGTAATCAAGTCCCCGTCCTCAAAACTAAATTCAGCCATATCTTCTGAAAAGTCTTTCTCAGTATGTATATGAGAAGTCAAACAAGGTGCCTGGTGGTTGGTCGTCGATTGTGAGGGTCGAAGAAAATATAAGAAGTGTAACGGATTGCGTGCGATCCAGCCGATGCGGCGATACTCTGGGGACGAGCAGGGCAAGTACAAATATGAAGGCAAATTATAGACGGCTGCTCACCCCCATGCACATGGATCTGTGTGAGGAAGTCCATTTGTGGCGGTAAGTTTTCGGTTGTATTCCGCTATATGGCTTTTCCTGGAGTCAGTATGACATTACGTGGCTGCTGAGCTTGGCCAGGCCATGTGTTCTCACGATACTCTACGAACTAAAAAAACTCTTCATCGTCGTTGATCTTCCCTGCTTACGTGGGTTGCTAATCCTTCAAGGGATTCACTGTTCACTACGCTTTCTGGCGTGATTCATCCTTGTAAATGCATGTTTCAGTTCGTCTAGCTTCCTATTTGATCAGAGCTCCATTGTATACTGTAGCACAGACCAGCCTGTATGTAACATTCTCACTCTCTTCACCTGCCCACGCCGATCACTGCTTTAGGCCTTGTCGAGGCGTATAAGGCGGAGGCGGAGGAGGCGGCAGCCTTCCATTCGGGATTGTGCACTCGTCTAACGTGTCGACTGAGACTAGTTCGTATGTTGAGAGCGCCGAGGTTCGTCGTAGATCAGTTTGACATGCACAATCGACTTGTCGCGGCGTTGTGAGAACGTTGACTGATACAGGGACGGCTTGAGAGGAGATATCATCGCTACTTCTGATTGTAGTACGGCTTGATGCATATCTTGTTGTGTACATCATATTCTCCTCTTGACGTGATGCAAGATTGGCTGCCTCATATGCTTGAGTAGGCATCCGGTGATTCTTCTTAAAAGGCCGTGAATTGAAATTTCTCCGTCTGAATACATTCTTCGCCCTTCTCTGCGTTGGATGAGTCTGATCAGTCCTGCTATTACTGCCAAAGAGATGAAATAGCCGTGAGACAAGCGGTGCTAGACAAGGCAAAGACATGTTGCTACAGGACCAAAACAAATTTTGTCGACATTGGTAGAATGACTGAGCAAGCCGCGTCAGCGAGTAAGCTTTTTATCCATAATCGAGCTGCATACTGCCGTTGTGGCTTCCCGTGTTGCGCCCGGAACGGCCGCTGCCGGCTCGGTCTTAGCCTGGACACTCTTCTCATTTTTTAAATACGCCAAACATCGTTTCATTCTCGCCTCACCCGTAAGAAGTAATGAGCTTGGGGTACGGATTTTGGTTATGCTGCACGATTATGATATGTTCTGATAATTGTATCAGCCAACACTGGGTCATGCAGGTCAGGCCATTGATGCCAATCTCATAGATAGTACAAAATCTAACGAAGCATCAAAGCCGATTTAACCATGTCGAGGAGTGGGTATGAATGAGTTGACATGTCGATACTGTAGACCTGGAGCTACTACTCTAAATAGCTTCAGGTGGCTTGTTGTTACACAGATTTTGATCGCTTCTTCATCATCTTTACAAGTACCGATGAGCATAAGCGAACATATTCTAACTTGGTCCAGTTGTGTCAATATTTTCTAAAAATGTTCTTTCACGGATAGCTCGAGCTGCTTCGGCCATATAATGAGTGGGAAGGATTTGTATGGGTCACAAAGCTCAATGTATAAAGGCTTACTTAGGTTGAATAAGAGGAGCTGGTAGGAACGTGACTATTATGGATTGAAGGTTTGACGAAGGTAATGTATGCATCTTCGGGTTGGAACTTGCATTATGAATATCCTGTTGACATAAAGTGGGATACAATTTCCAGCAGCCATTTTTGTCGTAATCTGAATCGAACGTCACTTTTACGACTATTTGGCAATGGCTTGTACGACTGGATCCAATTTCGGTTGAACTTCCGGGCGATGTTCCCACGACACAAAGACGAACGAGAATCCTTTCAGCCAACCTGAAAACCGGACACAGTATAGTAGGAAACTGAGGCAACACCTTTGGACCAAGACCATACACGATCTAAGTTTGTTCAGTGCGGATTGATCACTTCCGTCTCATCAGCGCTTTGCGTGACAGATCGACATCCTTGGAGTCTCTACCCTGCATTTCGATGTCACAATCCCCACCCAAAGACCATGCTGAGGTTCATCTAACCATCCTCGATGACGGCGAATCATCGCAGGCTTTAAGCACGGGTGCTGCAACTCCGCTAACACTTATAAGAAGAACTGCAGTAGTATTCCAGCTTTGCGGGGTCAATTTCGCCACGAGCGCATCCAGCGGTCTCATAGTCATTGGACTTCCCCAATTGACCTCAGATCTCAACATACCGCAATCTCTCGCCTTCTGGCCGTCGTCAGTTCAAGGACTAGCCACAGCTTCGGCACTACTACTCTCAGGTGCCGTCGCTGATGTGTTGGGGCCCCGATCCGTTAATCTTTCGGGATGCATATTCAACGGCGTGTTCATGTTATCCTGTGGATTTATCAGGAGCGTTCGGCAGTTGATTACTATGAGAGCATTACAAGGCGTTGCCATAGCGATGCATTTCTCCAGTTCTGTGGCTCTCGTAGCTGAAACTCAGCCCCGTGGCCAGAGCCGAAACATATCGTTCGCTTGCCTGGGTTTAAGCCAACTTCTAGGCTTCGCATTTGGCCTTGTCGTTGGTGGCGTACTTGTGGACACTGTTGGATGGCGCTCTGGATGGTACCTTTATGGAGGCGTTACACTGCTCCTGTCCGTCGTCGGTCTATGGTCGCTGCCAAAATCCGAGCCGCTCGGTGCCCGAAACATATTCGTTGGTCTTATATACAGAGTCGATTGGATCGGAGCACTAGTCGCCTCGGTTTCTATGGCCTCGATTTCCTATTTCTTAGCGTGAGTTGAGGTATTCCTAATTGTACCCAAAATGGTGCTAACCATGCGAAGGGTTATCAGCACGGACGTTCATCGTATCAAAGAGACCGGGACTGTAACACTGCTATGCTTCAGCTTGGCGACTCTGCCACTATTTGCTGGCTGGATGTCTTACCGAGTCAAAATCAACATGCCGGCTCTAATACCCAATTGCTTCTGGAGCAACTCTGCGTTTACTACCATATGTATTGCTATAGCTTTATCGTTTGCAGTGCTGAATTCTGTTGACCTTCTCACAAGTCTCTAGTGAGTGAACAGTCAGGATCTTTCGAATAAATGTTTTACTGACTATACACCCATAGCTTTCAACAGATCCAAGGTTTGTCGGCAATCGACGCCGGAATCCGCATCCTTCCCAGTACCGTCGTCGGACTGGGCCTCAATCTGATGACCGGCCTCATCGTACATAAGATACCTGCTGTCTGGCTTGTAGCAGTCTCATCGTTACTCTCTTCGGGATCGCCGCTTCTTATGGCCATGATCAATCCCAGTTGGTCCTATTGGGTTGGCGCCTTCTTCGCACAAATCCTTCTGCCATTTTCAATTGATGTGCTCTTCACCGTCGGACTCATTATTGTTACTGAGGTTTTCCCTGAGAAGAACCAATCCGTTGCTGGTGCTGTCTTCAACACGGCCGCGCAGTTTGGGAACGCTCTGGGGTTGGCTATTGTGCAGGTAGTCTCGGCAGCTGTAACAAACCAAAAGGTCAACCCAAAGTCCTCTAAGGCTCTCCTGGAAGGTTACCGCGCATCTTTTTGGACTCTCTTTGCCCTCATGATTACTTGCGTGCTTGTAGCAGCACTAGGGCTACGGAGAGCGGGTAAGGTTGGGTCGAGGCGGGATTAGCATCGCCCTCAGATCTCCTCCTCGCCACCCATGAGTCTTCAAATTCTAGAGATGTTGTATTAAAATCACTGTGGAGTGATTGAAAGATGCAAGGCTATGATAGGCTGCAAGGTTCGCCGACGAATGCAACACGATGCGTTATGGTCGTGAATGGATTCATGGCGATCAGGTTTTAAAACAGGATGTTGATTGGAGACAACCAAGATAGGAGCTAAACCACAAAGCTCGGAACCGCCAAAGCGCCGTGAAGCGTTAGTTATAGAAACTGTCTAGCTCCGGAACCACCGCATTGAGGGTCTCGGCGAGGGCAACTCCACGCTGGCTGAACGATACTATAGTGACGAAAGACCACATGTGAGGGGAGCGTTTACGCCCCAACAAATGCATCCTCAATCAAAGTCATGATAAATCTCCAACATATCACTATAGATAGTTATTTGCTCTAAAGAGCTGGGCATCATTTTGTGCCTGACCTCTTCTACACAGCGGTCTATCATCGATGGTGGATTATCGCCCTTCAGCCTCGATAGGCGCATTCTAGACGGAGTAGGTGAGGGCGTGTGAAATCTAGGCCTTGGCATCTTATACATATGTTACACCGATGTAAAGCTCTGCCTCTCGCAATGTTGCGTCGTGGATTTTGGAACGAGACTCCCGGTTATTCCGAGGAGAGGCATTTAGTAGGAAATATGTGGACTGGTATCTTTCGCTATAAATAACAGGAAGCTTCTACCCTTTCCTACCCGTTTTCTCTTCTCATCCATATTTTCCATTCTCCATTGTCGCTTTTTAGACTAACTGATGCTGATGAAAGTCGTCCATAAACTCATTCATCACCTTATCATGCGAAGACCCACTAAAGCCTTCCCCTCTGCTGTCGTGCCATCTGCGCAGTGCAATGTTCGGCACTTTAGGAAGACCAGAGAGAAGGAGGATTCGAATCAGTCTCCTCTCAGGCTCTCCAAACGTGTGCACAAGTTCACAGAGCGTGCTGAAGAATCTATGAAAGGCGGATCATGGCTTGCTACTTCACTGACGCCACCTAGACGTCGCAGGAGACGGTCCATCAGGTCGAAGAAAATTCAAAATGCAGGTGATTCCGGATATATTGCAGTGCTGTTCTAATAGATGTACAGAGAAGTATGGCAGCTCGCTCACAGTCAAGAGCTGTTCCGCTTTCACTCCCGCGAGGAGACGGGTCCCCTGACAATGACGACGACGCTGATTTGCCAAGCATTGAGGATATCTACAGGGCGACTCAACTTAGCCAGAATACGCAGCGGCTAGCAGATAATGGCTAGTGGAATGGGGGAACAAGCAAGTGCTCTTCAGGACTTAATGGTGTTCCTATGGTACTTGGCTGTTGTATGTTGGTTATAGGCGTAACGTAATAACGGACCGCTTTACAATTCTGCATTTTCTTCCATAAATTTTCATATGCTTTGCCATGAACGCCTACCACCATCTACAATTTCCTTGTTTCTCTGCATTTCTCGGAGTAAGCATTCAATACAGAACTACTTGGTAGCGGGCATGCACAAGATAATATACAATTCAATCGTCACGGACTTCTTCGGACATATCATAGAGATCGACTTGGAACTTTTTTAACTCGCTGCTGAGCAGCAGCAGTGGCTGAGCGCTACGCTTCGTATGATAATATTCCAGTAAGACCTGACCGAGATGTTGAAAGCCTGAGGCTATTCACATGGCCGGTCTCAAATGTTTTGATCTTGAATGCGCAATACGGCATTGATATCTATCCCAATGTCGTCCACGCCACCCTCACAAGTCAGCATTTTCAGCGATACTGTGGACTTTACCATGAGGTTGTGGTGTCGGACCGTAAACCCACGAATCGGTTTGGCTTTGTGATAAAAATGAAGAAACCTGTGCAGATAAGGAACCGCTTAATTTCACTTCCGAAGCAGCTACAAGTGCTGCAGTGGGTAAAATCGGCCATAAAGCTGTAGGATATAACTGCCAGGTGATTTATATTGTTTAAACGGACGTGAGCTCTTGAAGCCTTCGTTTGGCCTATATCTGCCTCTCGATGGCCATGCTCCCCTTTTCTTCAATCTCCAGCTCTCCCCATATTAACACAAGCAAGAAATAAGAATGCGAGGGTCGCATTGGAAATCATTCTCCCAGTCAGGGATGAGCATCCACAAGTTTCTTCAGGTGAGTAAGATCATTCATCGGCGATCGAGAAGCCCTGGGCCGGATCCTTGTAGAGGCCACAGCTGCTAATATCTACCAGCCACCTTCAGCGGTCCACAAGGCCAACGTGATGCAGCTCCTGAGCGCCAGTGACGACCTCGCTCAACTTACGGGTGGGAGATCCCTTGACGACATTTCCAACATGCCATCAGACGATCGCCGCGCTGTACTCCGTAAGTACTTGGTGAATGAGGACCCGGTTACTATGCAGGAACCTGTTGCTTGGTCAGATCAGGAGAGTATTGGAAGGTTTCTTCTTCTAAAGAGATTCCTCAACAACGACAGGTCTCGACAGCATCTCCTTCTAGAAGCCCGAAGGGTGTTTTATGAAGAGAATTCGTTTATAATCTCTTTGGGTGGGTTCTCCCGCTTCTTAGATGATATGCTTGGCGATTGGGAAGATACTGTTGCGGTCGAAATGCTGGTGCGGGACCTTACGATTAAAGTGGAAAGGCAGGACTGCGAATGCGGGCAGTTGATGGAATACATCCAGAGGCTCTCTTATTTTGCCAAGATGCCACAACTTCAAAAGATCACAGTTGAATGGTTTACACCAACGAGAAACATAGACGAGGCCTTGCCTAGCGACTGGAGTACGCTGTCCAGTAGTAACGGTAGTAAAGGAGCCAGCCTGCCCAGTGCCACGGACGATGATGGTACTTCCGAGAACGGAGGTTCTGATGAGACTCTGAGGTGGGAGACTTCGGACGATGATATCTGGAGCTTGGATGGAGATGTGCGCGGGTGAGCTATCCTATAAGGCACTTGGAACAGCACATGAAATGATGAGATCATCAACTGTATGAGGATATTTCATAGTGCAACTATCGAGTGGCAAAGCAGATTCGCGGGCCTTCATATTACAAGTTCCTTTGATGCCATGCGACAGGGCATATTGCTGTCTTTTATAGTGAACTTCGTTACGCTCCTACCAATGTGTTTCCTTGTGTAGAAAGAACACTAACACGAATAGTCACCATAGGTTCTGCAAGGTAACCACCTCTGAGCTTCTAGCGACAATATATATTGACGGGAGCAGATTAAAGGCCTTCCTATAGCCCATCTAATATATCGAGTAATCAACTTGTATTTACATATTTACAGGAACAAATCCATCCCTGGTAGGGGATTACTAAGATTGGAATGAAGCGAGAGGAGCGAAAGTAGCCACCTGCAGGGTTTCTTAGGAATGGCAGCAAAGGAAGAAAGTGGTCTAATCACATAGATGCGCACCTCGCCAGCATGGCAAAAGGCTTGCCAATTGGCTGTTCTAACAGTTTGTTTTCTCGAGCAGTCGGATCTGCCATTTGGTTGTCGTCCTAAACTACTGTCTATCAATCCATATCGACATCTGGCAACTCGCCTGTTTCGTTGATATTATTGATA
Organism: Fusarium agapanthi; assembly: GCA_001654545.1. Lineage (NCBI taxonomy): Eukaryota > Fungi > Ascomycota > Sordariomycetes > Hypocreales > Nectriaceae > Fusarium > Fusarium agapanthi. The sequence continues at coordinate 47,643 of LTDI01000056.1, read as the reverse complement.
ACAGTCTCTTTCAATCATAGCTGCTTTTCCTTGCTTTAATCTGGGAACTTCTAAGTTTTTGAAATACGAGCATGACGCCCGACTATTTTCTATATCGATTTATCCTATGCATGCCAATGATCACCTCTACGGCTATCATTTGGTGCATACCTGAGACGATTATCAGGATTGTTGGTAAAATATTCCGAAATAAAGAACTCTCTCTGCAAATGAATCGTATCGCGGTTATTCGGGAAGGTGTCTCGTCTCATCCCTCTTTCAACTCGAACTTCATGGCGCAAAGCTTGATCATTCGCATGGCCACAGCTTGGCGAGACACGTCTGGATTTTATCTCTCTCACTAACGGCCAAATGGTTGGCAAACACCCGGCCACAATTCCCAGAGTTGCCTCAAGGACCGTCCATTTTGCGACATCTCTATGTATCAGTGAGCAATTGGCCATCAGATAACAGCAAGTGAATCTAGATCTTACACTGTTTCATAGAGAAAATCTTCTGTAAGATCCAGCATCTTGATATAGGGGATTCGTACTATCATTGCAACGCCCGCTCTGTTATATCCATGCATTGTCAGTCATGTTAGGGGCTTTTAATCTAACCGACCAGGTACCTCCTGCCTCCCAAAGTAGCCCAATGACTCGTTGCCAACTAGCCAGACAAGCTATCGGGAGGGCTGCACGAACATCCGAGCTCGTGACAAATCAAGTCTAATATTACGTCTGAGGTAAAGAAGGAAACTTGAAAACATAAAAAAAAAACTCACAGTACACCTAAGCTCGTCAGAGCGTGGATTGCTGCCTTAGTTTGCCATGGTAACCATGATTTCCACAAGGTCACAATGGGCACTACTAGAGCTAGAGTCCAGTCGCTGAGGGCCAAGACGACGCTGAGAACTATACCAGCAATGGGCACGATACTTTTTGAACACGCACCAGATCTGGTGGGGTGTTTGAACTGTTCCCAATAATAACCAACCGGAGAGCACTGGAAAATGCTGGTAAAGAAAAACACTGTCGAAGTAGCCCATACGCAGACAAGGCAGACGATCAAGGATATCCTCAGGATGGGCTTATTGACTGTAGCCCTTTTTGATTGTTCACCGATATAAAGACGATGGAGATACAGAACTACCGATGTTTTGGTGAAGCATGAGAGTATGGCATATATTAGTTCCCCAAAATACCAAGTTTGGAAGCCCTTGATAATCTGTGCCTGATCAATGTCGTCTGCATGTTGTCCAATCCCACCGTCTACTATGCCGCGTACTATGATGACAACCTGGGCAGTATAGAGAAACTAGTCAAGTGGTTCTAGTCAGTTCCATTTTGTCTTGATTCAGGAGTAGAAATTTCAGTAGAGAGCGAATCGTGCAGCCATATACAGGACATCTGTCTAGAATTGCGAGCTTACCACAGATATATACATTAACTTGTCGTGCATTACCTGCTTTTTCATAACGACGGATTGTGCCCAGAACCGCAGAAATGCCGAAAGATAGACAAGCATGGTACCGCAGATCTGAATAATAAAAAGCTCGAGGGCTTTCTTACTGATATTCCAAGCCATCCTGTCGTTTGAAAGAGACAGCGACTGTACACGTTGGAAGGGAAATAGAGGAGCTATCTGGAAGTCACACCATACTTTGAAGGGTACGGAAACAAATTCTCTATCTTCCGCTTGCGGTCTATTGACGTGGAGTTGGACTACTCTCAAACTGGAGTACGACGCTGATTAGCGCCTCACTGTGTTATTATAAACCTTTGGAGAGCTACGTCCGATACCGGACGATGATACTTATTCATCCCTACTATTATTCTCAAGCAGATATGTCGCCCAAGGAGAATGATGACCGAAATTGGCGGCCTTTCCAATTCAATATTTCGAGCGTTTTTTCTAACACCATTCCAGCTTCTAGCATGTTCCCCCCCAGCCAGGATGAGAGCCAGTTTCACTCCAGTAGACCAGATCAAGTTATCTAGACATGATCTCTGTTGCCTATCGTCAATGGGTGTAGAGTTGCCGATTCGTCAATATTTAGACGAGCACAAAGGCAACGGAAAAGTATCGGGCAAGGGCCGGCACACATCAGGTCCCAGGTAAACCGCGAGACGGGTGAACCTCCAAACTTTGTGTTCTTTATCACGCACACCAAACATTATCCCAGGTCCAATACTTCAAATCAGTTTTATCCCATGTCAAGTAGAGCAGAAAGACCAACTCTACTACAATTGACATTGTCATTTACTACTAGGGTTAAGCCAAGGCGTGGTGTGGCTGTTAGTCACCGTAGACACAGACCTGCTTTTTATTGGATGGGTCCTCCTTAACTGGGCCAAGAGTGAGTGGGAACTGAATATTAAAGATAATGCCTATTATCCTTGGTAAGACTTCTGCCCCATAGAGCGAAAGGCAAAATGACATAAATAGGACGTCTTCTCTGAAATTGAAGGGATGGACAGGGAGAGAGACGACAATTCTAACGTGTGCATTACGTCCCTTGAATGAGCCGATTCCTGGCAAATGCCAATTAGCAGCTTAGCAGGCTGGCCAGTCTCATAGTAAAGCGGCGGTCGAAATTGGAAGGCCGTTAGTTAGGGAATTCCCTCAACATTTCTATCAAGACCACATATGCTTATTTCATTTGTGACCTTTTCCAACTTTATCGCTTTCGTAATGCCAATGTATAATAAGAAGACAGATTTCCTCCCTCTTTGTACTACACTTCATTGTCTGTATCATGGAGGCATATCCTACAAAAATACAGTTAGACCGGGCGGACACTGTATGGGAGTTTATTTTCGAGGACCTTTCGTGGATCGATGATGTCAAGTTTTCTGGATTTACTCCCATCCTTATGTATATCGGTGGTGAGATGCCGCATATCTACTTGCACTTGATTCAGAGGGAGAATGAATCAAGAGATGAACATTTTGGTGAGCCAGCACGACCAAATATGGCTTTACTCAACAAAATCAAGGCGTCCCTGAAGCGGAGTAATCGTGGCCAGAACGAATTTGAAGCACAATTCGAAAACGTCACTCTCGACATGAGTAATGTGCTGTTCTACAGGACCATGCCTATTTGCCAGCATCTATTTCAGATGTCCTCGGAGGAAAAACTTAAAGTGGCGGTTTACGGAGAGAATTTGGACAAATTCGATCTTAATATATTTCACAACACAATTGCAATTATGAAACTTGGGGGTTTCGAGATGACTGCATTTCAAAATGCGACAATTAAGGATGGCCAATGGTCGGTTATCATAGCTGCATGTCGTCTCGTGGAAAGTGAGAGATTACAAAGTACATAAACCCAGGGTTGTAAATATAACCTACTGTGCGAAAGTTAAACTAAATGTTGCCCTATTGTCTAATTTTCGTCCGTGTCTACCTAGGCGGTTACTCCGTGCACATTGATGTAGCAACTAAGTTCAAATAAAAGAACCTGTTGTTTGCCTAGTAACTACCGTAGATATGAGTTCTTCAAACCCACTTCAAGCCTATTAGTATTGATGATCACCATGAGAGAGGGTTGATTTGACATTATCATGTAGCCAGGAAGAAGCGTGCTGTTCGGATCAGGGACTTGTTAGGGCTTTGCCGCAAAACGTGACGTGACCTGCCACACCATCGCTTGGTCCGTTCCTGGATAGAGTCCACATTCATTCATATTATTTGATACTGATCTGGATGCTGTTAGTGAGCGAGCAGGACAAGGACTCTACTAGCGCCATCAGTGAGTGAGGTGTGCGCCGCACTAGCCACAAATGGCCCATGCTGGAAACTTTCTATAGAAAGCCAAGGTGGCCTCTGATTTCGACCGGCCCTGTACCTTAAGGGTTAAAACTATCGTAAGCTGGAAGAGGATAGAGGAATAGATTTCATACTGGGCATACATAAAGCAGAATAAGTCCTACATCGGCGGTTGATTCTAATACGCGACCGTTTGAAGGGCCCCCATGCGACGTCTCTGTGCCCCGGGGAGCAAAAGTCTAGAAGTTAAAAACTAGATACACTCTAGACGTTAAAGCACTTTTTAGGAGACCAGCTGCCTTCCGAACCATATGTTTGATTCGTTTCACTGCTTTGGAAACCTTCCATTAGAGCTACAAACAGAGATCTGGAGCTCCGCCATTCGTCCTATAAACGCAGGGGTTCAAATCCTCAGCTTGCACAGTGATCAAAAAAATCAACCGCATAAAGGCGGTGCTTCGGAAGCTCCCTGGTCCAGTAACTACTACCTCGCCGCTCCCAAGTGGGCCTTTGGCCCTAAGTCTAGTCGGATCGCTGCCTCGGACGAGGCCACATCCTTATGGACGAAAAACAACCCTTCAACATACCTCATCGACTCGGGTGTATGGAGTGCCTGCAGGCAGTCACACTGCATCATGAAAGGTATACTCAGCCCTACCAAGCCCAAAGTCATCCATATGAAAGCGAGATGCAGCTCTTCAAATATCGAGGTCGATGCACCAGGCGGCGGTGTTTCGTCCCAGCTGACCAGCATTGTCGTCTCTCCAAGCCAGGATCTCTTTATTCTGCAACTTGATAGCCCTGACATCTTTAGTTGGTCTTTTTTGGAAGATGCTGTTCCGAGCAACACATCCAAGGGCTTACTACAAGTACCGCACGTCGGTTGGCAATACCATCCATCATGGGCTGCAAGCTTGCATGTATCCACCTGGATCAGGAGCCTTGACTCCTTGTGCTGTTACATCGTATATGGCATAAGGTTTGGGGGTCTGGAAACATTATGGCTTATCAACTACCGCATCAAGCGAAAGCATTGGGTTTTGTCAAAGGCGGAATCCAACGGGCCAAAACCAAAAGTCTTCAGGACAGATGACTTTCAACTAATAGAGGTGGAAGTCGGCGACGACACACGATCATCAGAAGAACTGTCATGGGATGAGGTCGTGGAAGGTGAGCGTGACTTCTACACTTTGGAGGATTTTCTTGCCTTTGTGGGACAGCTCCGACAGCTAGTAACTCACACGCTACTGTCCATGCCAGCTCTGGAAGCCGCCCAGCGCACCACAAGCATTAAAGTACTAGCGTTTGAGGATTTGTAATGATGTTCATTGGCGGAGGATGTAAAATGGTGGAAAGCACAGTACATTTATCCATATGGTACCCTGGAGCACGGCACATCATCAAAGAGCAAAAGTGCAATTCCCAATTGAGTTCTTCTGTCAGTGTAAAGCCCAACTCCCACTTCTGCATGGACATGTTTAAGATCGATGCATGCCTCTTTTGTGATTCCGTAGGCACATCCAATGTTTTGCCGCCAAGTGGGGGCTAGCCACTTGATCCCGCTGCAGTTCATGATATTTTTTAGAATTTGGTTTTTCTCCGCATGAGGATGATAATGTCGATTGATCGATGCCGAGTAGAGCTGAATAAATCCAGCTGCTGACCCGAATCAGTATTGACTAATGTCATTCATATCCCCAAGCATAAATAGACCTTCGGGCGTCCGGGTACCCACCCATCAATTGTCTCATCAGATTTTACACCAAGTTAGCGCAAATCCTATGTGACTAGGTTTTTCGAAGCCAGTGTAAAATCTATACAGTAAAGATTGAAATCGGTTGTCTATTTTTGACTCTCTTTGACTGATACCGCACGGACGTTTTTGACGAGGGCGTATGGCTTACACAGTGATTTAGTCCCCATTGGCACGGTATAGTGTACCCCTTGCTGATAGCTTATAGTTAGACGATGTGTGTATTTAGCTCATTAATGTAAGTTTGTTATGATTAGGTTAAATATATGTCTCTTGAAGGATGAGCCACTTTTGGCGCGTAATTTTAAGCATATTTGTTGGTATGTAATACTCTGGTACTTGTTCAATAATAAGTTGTCAGCAAGCGTACACAAATACTGTGCCAAGGGTTATTACCTACTGTGTAAGCCATAAGCTACTGTCAAAAACGTCCGTGCGGTATAAGTTAAAGAGAGTCAAAAATGGACAACCGATTTCGATCTTTACTGTACCGGACATCTCTCGTTTGTCCTACGTCATGATGGCGCTGTTTTATTTCCGCTCAAATAATGTGCCCAGCTGCTATACCAGCAGCTTAAAAGCCTCAGGTGTTGCCAATAAGATAAATAACATGGTGTCACCAATACAGACTTGACAAGGATGACCCCTTAGCTACGTTCTTGTTCGACCATCGGCGGAGCTTCTTATGAAACCACAGGAGCTGGAGCTCAGTCTCCTGTTCATGCTGCATAGTGTCTCCATCAACGCCCTTTTCGAGATAGAGCTTTTCATGATCAAACCCCGTCTCAAGGTAGAGCCCGTTATCATGAGAGCACGTTGAGTGTGGATGGCTTTCCGATGGCATCGCTAGCTTCGTGATGCAAGGCGTTGTAACGGACGGCCAATCGTGTCCTGCTTCTTTTTGCTGTTGCCGTTGCTGTTGCTGTTGCCGTTGAGATCGCCGGAGCTGCTGAATATATCTGCCTGTAATAGGTCCAGGTCCAGGTGGGAGAATGGAAGTGATCGTAATCTTAGCACTAGGGCTCTCCGAAGCCAAGAAATCGTGGAGAGACTTGGCCCATGACTCATACACATTGTCCTGAAAGCAATCGGCTGAGATCCATTTCAGTAACTTGAATTTGGCAATCTCTCCGGACCAAGACTCCATGGAAACTTTATTGTAAAAGTTAAAGTGAATGCTCGTAAGCCAATCTTTCCCTGGCAGAGTTTTAAGAACATCCATATCGCTCACGATTACCTGCATGTTATTCCTGAGAACATCCAGCCTGGGATTACGATAAGCCAAACATCAAAAGACCATATTCGGTTCGCAACTTGATGGAGTCCAAAAACGACCTCGAATCCCATAAGATCATAAAACGCCCCATCTTCCATCAAGCGTTTACATATCGAGAACCGCTTTGATCCTTTGACCTCAAGCAAATGTAAGAGAAGGCCAGAGAAGCCATTCAGTAAATATTCGCGGATTATCAGAATGAGCTCCTTTGGGAGCGTTCTCCATCGATACTTTCTGCTTTTCGGTGCCATTTCCAGTATTCGCAGAATTCGTGTTGCTCTGCCAGAGAACGGATGAGCGAAGGTTTTAGTATTCGCCTCTCCCTGGGATCGCAGAGCAATATTGCGCTACATAGTCGGGTAAGAGGAAGGAGTTTTGGGATAGGTATACCTCGAGGATTAGATATCGCGTAGTATGGAGAAAATCATGACTGAAATTGTGGGTTAGAGTTGTTGAACAAATACCTCAACTCCACTTATCACGTGACAGGAACAGATCTTGTTTACAATTTGCAAATAGACTGACACATTTCGATGCGTATTGTTGTTGTATGATATAAAAAGGGGATAAGGGTCATTATGTGCGAAACTCACGAAAATGAGACCATGGACCCTATCTTAAGTCACTTGTATTTATTTATAGCATCTCACCCTAGTGTGTTTTGTTTGGGTCTTGAATGGTTCGCCTAAGAAATATCGCCTAGACACGTTCCTGCGGCCCAGTGGCAATCAAGAATAACATGAAATAAGTTTGATGCTTGCCGCCTGGCGACTTATGCGCACCAGGTTCAATGAACTCTATGGATAGAATTTTCGATGCTTTTACTCAGATCTTGAGCTGCCTTGACTTGTTAGAAAATTTACTCCAGAACCTATCAGATTCTCTGCCTAGTCGACCTCTGAGCAAACATAAAACCGAAATTGATCTTCGGTCATGTCGAACTCAGCCTGAAAGTTATATTTATCAATGTTGAAGGACGCAACAGGGGTGCACTTTGCTAGTGCGACCTCGCACAATCCACGCGCATCTTGAAGCCATGTATGCAACATATCGGTTTTGTTTCCTAATCGTTCTTCAAGTCTTTCGATCAGTGGACCCTGTGCCTCCTCTGACAACCGATAACCGCTAAAGTCATTTTCAAATGCACAAAGTGATACCCATTTACCCAAGCCGTGTCTCTCACCGATATCACTTACCTTTTTCCAGAAGTTACAACTCCACAAATCTCTCTTGATACGCTTCTCGGCATCATTCCCTATCGCTGATTCCATTCTTATTTTTCGATCCCTATCTTCCATCATCAAATGGAAAAGGACAGCGTGGTAGCGACGATGGAGATTCCCACTGGTCCTTGAATACCTTAGAAGTGCCCTGAGGACTACCGGATCATCTGCAAAGGACACTCGCGCAGATCGTTTGAAGTGTATGCCATGTGAGAGATTATCTAGAATAACTTTACGATCATCCAAAACTCGCTGTGGACTCCCTTCTGTTCTTTCACCTGTCGCTTTTGGTTGCAATCTTCTTTTGCGGGACGTGTTAGACAAATGCCGTGGCTGTGAGCTGGGAAATGCTAGGGGGCGGTCAGGGTCCGTAGCGGGTGCCATATCTGGGTTTCTGCTCAACGCGTCGGATTCTTCCGCTTGACATAGTGCAGGAGATACCGAGGACAGGGCCCGAGTTGCACCTATTGTTGCAACCATTGCATCTTCGAAGAAGGACGATTCTTGTTGTTCGTCAATTAGTGCATGTCCGTGGCTTATTAGATTGGCGGTGGAGGATAAATATCCTGCGTCTAACAGTTGTTCTAAATTGATATTATGTAGGTCCGTAGAGGTTGGTTGAACCTTTTGACAAGCAAGCTCGACAAATATACAAGCACGGAAGGACTGGTTAAGCTCAACTGCGATGCTTTGGCTGAGATGAGGTTTGCGCTGCAACATAAGCTTGATGCCCATCAGCATGAACACGCCTGAGTCTGCCAGGTTATTATTCTGAGGCCCCCGCCAGCCTTCTACGACGTGTCGCGCACCGGTAACGGGAGGTACGAGGCTAGCACTTTTAGAAGTACTGTCGTACCAGTGGACGCAGTCTGAGTACGCTACAGCAAACGCCCAGTTGTTTTCATGAAAGAACGGAATGATGACGGGATGGGCAATTCCTTCTGTCTCTTGAATGCCGTTTTGATCGTGCCGAAGCATCCGAGCCTGAGCTATCTCTACATGATGGCTTGTGGACCTTAGTAGCTGTAGGTAATCCTCCACAATCCCGAAATCAAGGTGGCCACCGCGTGCCAGATGCCACATCGACTGGGTGATCCTGCTGCCTTCTGGGGGACGCTCCAATTGCGACAACTTGTTTACAAGTTCAGTCCAGCTTTCATCTACGGGACCGCCCAAGTCTCGTATAGACTCGTCAACATCTTCTTCAATAACCAATTGGTGAGGCGGAAAAGATGCCCAATCAGTGGAAAGAAGGCCGGAAGTGCAGTTTTCGAATCGTTTATGGGCAACGCGCGTGGCTGCCGATAGCAGTGCCAGTGAAGTTTTGGTGTGTGGCCGTAACGCTAGATGCTGAAAGTGTTCGTAATCCTCCATTCCCTCTGCGAAATCGGCGCCGAAAGTGCTGCCCAGCGTGAGTGCATGGAAGCGTTACCAACTGCCTGCTGACTGTGTCACTTTATATGTCGCTGGAACATTTTTAGGCTCATTACTGTCCCAGAGTCGTAAATCGGCCGTGAAGACACCATACGGTGCAAAGCAAAGTCGAATATTGCCCCATCTTTGACATCTTGAACCGGCAATGAAGGCAAGTAAGGAATTCATTCGCGTCGTACTTTTCTTTTAATTCTGCTCTCTAGACTATCTCGATTATGATCGTACGCTTGTGGGTTGGAGGAGCGAAAGGGTAAAGGAATGGTGGAAAAGGTGTATCCTGAACATGACCCCGAGCTCTAACCTAGTTCTTTCAGATACAGATACCAGAGATTTCATGATAGACCACAGGTATAAGATATGATTTAGAAGATTCCGGATGATTATAGATGCCAAAAATTAATCCTTAAGACGTGTCGAACTTGCCTCTCGCGAGAAGATTACACTCTACTGCATTCTATTTACGAAATCTCCTGCCCGGGCGACTGTAACTGAGAGTCTCTTCAAACTGTCGTAGTGTGAGATGCCGTCCATTCGGTAGCCAAAATACGAGACCAACATCCAATCCCTAGAGCTCAGTAGCGCCAAAGTCGGACAGACTCTGCTGAAGAACTTCAGTATAGCCCCTCGCTGGCCCCCCGTTCCACAAGCTTCCACAAAGGATCCTAGAATGCACACAAGGGTTGGCAGGCTTGCCCACGCCAGGTTTCTGACGAAAATCTGGTGCAAAACACACAACGGGCTTCCTGAGGGTTGATTTGTCTCTGAAGGCGAGTATCGTTGTGTAATGATCTTCATTGTCATAAGATCCAAGGCCATCTGTGTTATTGTTGTTGTTTGCATTAGACTTTGGCTGGCTCGTAAGAAAACTTCTTCCATCTCCCCCAAAGTTGGGTGAGGGACATTCGCTTTCCGAGTTTTAGGATCGAGACAGGCCGAAGTAGCGAATATTCTTTCCAGATTATTCTTTTCGATAAGATCCGGGTCAAGATCACACGTGTCATCCCACAACTGTCGCATACTGTGCAGTGTATCTTCTGAAAGACCTGAGACCCAATGATTTGGCAACTCCTAGTAAGATTTAGTAAAGCCCATAACGCGTTAAGAAGTTGACTTACCGACATAGATGACCACAAGCCTATTCCAAACTTCTGGGTATACTGGTCAATAAGTGCATCATCAAGAGGGCAACCTCTGAACACTTGTGTGCAAGATAGACGCTGCATAAAGGCACGATTATCAATAACGTGTTTGAGCTTTGTGGAACCGGTCCCGCCCAACAGTGTATAAACCGCTTTCACGAGATTAAGCTCTCGGTGGGAGAGAAGTCCCATTGTTGACTCATGATTCGTGATTCCAAGGCTGTAGAGGAGCATACGAATCATGACAATAAAGTTAGGATCTGGCTGAATACTTTTGTATTGGTCTTCGAGGCCTTGGCATAGTCGATTTATTATGTCGACTGGGTCCATATCTGCGATGCTTAACCAGAGTTGATCATCAGCGGGTGCTAATGATAGGCTGATGAATACGATCGCCTGACTGAGTCTCCAGTGCACTTGTGCTGCCTCAATTGTCAAGCCGATTTTGATTCCCTTCTCTCTGTTAGTTCTGTGCCCTATCGTAGAAAATAGGGAGCCATCGTAATGTTGAAGATGCGACGGGCGACATACCGATAGTGTATCCAACAGCATGATATACTCAATCCATGGTGTCATAGACGGGTAACGTTCCCGGTAATACGTTGCTAGACTAGCCCCCTTATGGGCAATACCATGCCGAGCGTTCTCAACAAAGTCAAAGTGTGCGCGATAATAGGCAAGTAGTGGCCCATGTTCATGCAGTGACTCCTTGGTGATTTGTGACTCAATTGACACAGAGGGCTTTGAAGGCAGGTCCTTATACGGCTCAGTGATGGGAGTGTATATAGGAACAGCGACTTCTAGGTACGTATGGTCCGGAATGAACCCAACAACGTGGGCTTTGTATGCACTGGAGATATCTTGAGGCAATAGATGCAAGCATTTCCATGCAATGTTCCTTCTTGAAGCCATGACGCCGGCGACAGGAACGACAACACGGGGGGGAGAAGGAGGGTGAAGAATAAAAGAAAAGAAATTGAACGTGAGATCAGGATTGCAAAATTAGTGATATTTATACCTGTACCTGTGGGGATTGTTTATTCCATTTCATTTTAGCCCCTTCCGCTAGAGTAACACCACATTGACATGCCATCACCTGTGATTTTGAAACGAAGCATCCGAAGCTCCATCCTTTGAGCTCTCCTTCGACTAACTCTTTATCATGATCTTCTCATATCCTTGAGAGGTCGATATCCTACCCTTGGTCTTTGACACTGCTCTCAATCAAGTCAGTACTGTAATGCCCTTTCGAATGTCGAACGTGGCAGGGACCCTTCATTGTCTCAAAACTCTCTTCTTAGTCAACTCCTAATATGAGACTATTCAAACGAGTTCTACACATTTCACCATCTTTTCTAGCCCTGTTACCATCCCCCATCTTGAAGACTGCCGTGGGGGCACTGGGGTAAAACTATAGCGTCACGCAAGACTCTGCTTCTATTTATCTGATCGAGCGGTGCCAAGTTTCACCGAAGTCTGCCAATGCGTCAGCAGAAGTTGTCAAATACACGGCTGTGTACATCAGCCACCTGTCGGGCTCTAGCATTTTACTCTCGGCCATGCATCGCAAGACTGTTGGCGCTAATTAGCGTAAGCCTAGAAGTGGCAATGCTCCGCAGCAAGATCTTGTTTGCCCCACATAACTAGTCCATGAATTTCGAATTTTAAGTGGGCACGAAGGCTAGTGAGAGGTTGAGCTTTTGCTGCTAGTTCTTCCCGTAAACCATTAAATACCGTGGCTCGTCCACGATATGGCAATAAATGGTTCGCAATCGTATTCCCCTCAGCCATACCGGTCGTCGACGATCTGAACTTACACCATCTAACTAAGCAACGCCAGTACTCACTGAACACCACACGCCCTTGTTTTGTCTCTATCATGGAAGAAACCATGGTCTGTGAAGAAATCCTTGACGAAATTATAGTTTGTCTTCCCACTTCGGTAAGTTAAACTCGTAGTGACTTGCAAAGTCGCATAAAATGATCTGGACTGCGTTATAACTGAATTAAGGACGTGCAGGTGCATGAGAGGTCCCATAAAAGGAGGAAGAAATCAGCTTCTATCGACAGGCCCGTCTCTACCTGTGGAGGCAAAGGACATGGCAGACGTGTGCCGAGCCCAGGACATGGAAATGTCATGAAAGACGGCGAATATTCTCGTAAGAAAATGAGAATAGACCATGCTGAGGACGGGAAACCGTGGGGTCTGCGTCGGTCGTCGCGGCTCTCTCAGAAAACAGAGAGTCAAGAATATCTCCCTGAGCGTGCGCGTGGCATTATTACTGATGATATCTCTGGAAGGATTCAGTTTGATAGCACCGGCGGTCGCACAGATGCAGCAGATGATGAGATTATTTCCATTGTGGACTCGCCTCACTATCAGTCAGACGAGTGCGAGGCTATGGTTGAAGTTCTAGCACTTGAACGTCAACAGAGTGACAACATGCCGCAGATGGAAATCATCACTCGCCTTGAAGAAGCAGAAGAAGATCGCCTCAAAAGCGGCCAAAGTTCGATTCCTACGACAAATAACAACGAATACACTCCAAAAGCCGTGAACAGTAACACGGGAAACATACCTGTGCAATCACACGATAGACTTCATACTACGCCGGAATTCAATAACACTGTGGCAATCTTGGGCGATGCTTCTGACGATGAGCTTGCAATCTCATCACTAACCACTACAAAAGAGCCCTCACTACCAGGGATCGAGTCTTTTCAGCCAGACGCACTCGAGGGGCAGAAAATAAAACATAGCTTCAGTCTCAGAGACCTCCACGAGCGGTCGTTTGAGACTTGGTTTACTAATAAAGAGCCGAGATGGAAGCAGATGCAAGCGCAGACCCTGTCGGTCACAAAGGACGTCGCTCCGTCAAATACAACGGCAGAGTATCATTATCTCTGGAGTCACGTAAGTGTCCACGGTCAGGTTGTCAGGTGCGGTGATATTACACTCGCCAACATGAACCCCGTTAATATTTACAATGATTGACTTAGCGATAGGGATCAAAAGCCAAACCAAATCATACATACGGATTCACAGAAGCATGGTGAAGCATGCTTAGGATAATCTAGTCAGCCAGATACACTTGAGTATCAATAGACTCCTAATTTCCCGTCTCTTGTTAATCAGTCGTTCATTCTGTATTTGAAGCCAAGCCAATCATTCTACCTTCTCCGAGTCCGCGGTCTTGCTCACCAGAGCCTTTCTGCCCGGCGTCGTTGAAACCTCTTACGGAATGTAGGCGTATAGCTAAGACTTCAACCTTCATAGAGGCTTGCATGAAGACGGAAGGAGATGGATGGTCCAACATCGTGGACTGTTTAGGTCGTGATATCAGTTATTGGTCTCACAGCATACTTGATCAAGTCCAGTTCGGGTAGAAAGTTAACAAAAGGCCCGTATCTGGATACTATCCGCCCACCTTGGCATTTGGGATTCTTGACATTAGAGGCCATTCCATCAGACCCCAATACTTATTGTCTGGGGTCCCCTGGATACCTATCTGCCATTATATGATCCTCGCCCCTGGACATGTGCTCAATCTCACAACTTTGGCTGACTCTTTTAACCTTTGCCGTTTCTCTGTGGGTATCAGACGTCTACGCTAATAGTTTTGCTTCTCGTAGGTTTGCCATCGTTACACCCCACACAGAGTATTCTAGCTCGATAGGAGTCTTGGGTTGTAAGGTTGATACGAATCGGATCGCCTACTGGCCTTTGGACGTCGGATGCGACGGAATATGTGTCAAAGTCTCTAATGAGGGGAGGTCCCTTCATCTTCTACGTATTGATAAGTCCGAAGGTGCATATGATATTTCGTACGATGCTTGGAACGTCCTAGGCTTCGGTGCATCAGCAATGGACGACCCCCAACTCGGCGGAGGAATCCAGATGTCATATGATATTGTCAATACATCGGAATGTGGGCATCTACTTCACGAAGGCAAACTGCCCTTGTCAGCTGCGAACAGCATGAATTATGTCTCCCGATGCACCAGCCAACCTACAAGCTGGGTCGCACAGAATTATCAATTGTACAACATCAATGACCCCAGTTGCAAATATGGAGTCGACGAGAAATGTAGCCTCGATTTTACTACAAGTAATCAGCCGCGCTGTCCAAGTACTTTAGGTATTCCTCTACAGCTTGAATCAAAGGTTAAGAATATCGAGTTCGGTACCGGAAAGGTTGTCCCAGTATAGGTGGTTCCAGAGGCATGTATATCGCATGATAGCCTCTTTTAACCTCCACAACCTTATCACAGTGCGTTGCATGATGGATTGACTGGGGTTTTTGTTGCCTATTCTTCGTTTGTGAGGTCTGCCAAACCCAATTTCAGAACGATATTTCATATAATTCATACTTACTCCCTGAGCAAAGAACAAGGTCCAGTGGTGAAGTAATCATAAGGAAGCCTTGTTTTCAAGTAAACAGTAGAGCTGTGAACCTGTGTTTATTTAATAACATGACACCAATCCCTCACAAGCCGTTTCATATACTCTACTGTGCTTATTGGGTCTATATATGGCTATTGTTGTGCCATTAGCCCTGATTCATGTTAGAAAGCTGGGGACCTTGATGCATTCGCAAAGGCCTCTGAGAAGTATTTCACCTTCTTTGACTTTTCTACGAAAACACTCTTGACAAATTAAGTGAATCTCGCAATCATGCAACGTCTTCAACATATATAGGTCCTTCCATGTATGCACTACAAAATCCACCTCCACACAAATGACAAGTCGGTGTTCCATGACTTTTACAGGCTATCGCGTTTCTTGTAGGGGTAGGGAGAACAGATTTGAGATTGTTAGTTCTCTTTTGCATCTCAATACTCGAAACGAGGTCTATGGTATGATGTTCGTCCTTGGAACCATGACGGTGGTGGAATAACATGATAACAACAGGAGAGAAAAGGAGCTTGGAAAATAGGAAAAAAGAGAAATTGACGCCGGCTTCTAAAGCTATTTGTACTGATCTTACTATTAAGAAAAGAGACCTAATTTGTCATAGGATTCTATTGAGAAGAAGAATAGCTAAAGATATAAACAAGAGTACAAAGGAAAGGTTTTAAGCTATAAACAGAGCAAAATCCAAAGATAACATAAACATAGGTAGCTTGTGCGCCATGAGATAAACCTTCGTAGCCTGTACGAATGAAAGAATGATATCGGTTTGATGGTGAAAAGAGCGACTACAGTGAAGAAAGGGCTTCTTCCTTACATTTGGCACAGCACTTGTGATGTTTGTTGGAATCGTACTATGGCAGCTGGCGAACAACGCTTGATCTCACAAGCCTCTTGGTTCTTTGTCGCTGTTGTTGATCCCAAGAAACCGTCTGAGCGTTGCCTTCCATCAATAAGCCGCTGTCATAGAGCGAGGTGTGGTTCCTAGTGGATGCTGAGTCCGTCTAATTGTGTTGAACCTGTTCTTGTTTCGAGGACGTGGTGAGTCATTGGGCGCCACCCGTTGGAAGGGGTTACGGTGTGCCCTGGGCTGACCAGATGATTTATATCGTGACTGAGTACTACGTTGGGAATCCGTATCAAAACCTTCTTCATCGTCGGACACAAGAGTCTCGACAGATTGATAGATCTTTGACTTTCGGCTTTCCTCAACTGTCGCTGCCCTAAACTTCGCAATTTCATCGTTAATCGGCGATGGCGACTTGTCGCGATCCTGAATATTAAAATTCTGACCAGGATTCATAGCCTGATAATATCTTTTCTCGTACATAAACGCCCATTTGAATAACCTATAGTCCTCAAAAGCGTTTTGATTCTCTCTAAGTTTCACCACTTTCTGGCCATCCTCACGTGCCTTATAGAAATAATAGTATCCTTCCTTTTTGCGTTCCAGATATGTTTGCTTATCGAATGGGTTCCTCGGCCCATAATTATTACGCCACCATCCACGGGTCACAAACGAAATGTTTCCATCTGTCCATCGAATTCCAATTAGTATAGTTTGTCTCCATTGGAATTTCTTCGGGTTTTCTGGATCCAATTTGCTGAGAAATTCCTGATAATTCAACTCACTACCCAATGCTGCGACGCCCAATACATAACTAACTTGTTGCCATGTCTTATCCGCATGTTCGGATTGATACTTCCCACCGGTTAGGATCATCGCGTTATTCTTGTCGAAGTTTTCGTCTGCCAAGGTTTCAATCCGAAAGATACTTCGCTGGCCACCGCCACTAGGGTCTTTGATCTTGTACTCATTCATGTATCTCGGCCTTTTCCCTTCTTTCACGAGCCCGAGTGTTCTCATATTCTCAGGGCAAGCTCTCATTCCCACAAGATCATTCTCGAGATCATCATCGTCAATCCCATAGCCTGAAGGAACGGGAGAGGTTCTTGATGTCGACTGCGCCCATGTAGAGGTAGGTGTGGCTTTTTTGTCTGGAGGTGGAGTAAAAAGAAAGGCGTGATCTGTTTTCGCCTTTTTAGCAATGGGGTCCTCTACTGCTGGACTGAAACCCCTGCCATTATTGCCTGAGTTGTCTTTATCCATTTTACGCTTGAGGTATTCAGGTTGAAATGGGTTTTCGTTAGGTGACTGATTGCCATTCATCTGGCCAGCTTGACCTATATCCTTTTGTCCAGCTCGGGTTTCATTGTTCTGAGTAGCTCCATTCACATTGATTTGACTAGGCTGTTCTCCAGCTTGATTTCCATTGCTTGGAATAGCTCGATTCAAGTTGGCTTGACCAGGCTGTTCGCTATTGCTTTGACCAGTATGGGTTACATCCTGTTGTGCTGGTTGGTTTTCATTGTTCGGAGGAACTTGATTTACAGCTTGCTGGCTAGGTCGACTGCCACCTGCGTGGTTGGATGAACTAGAGTTGTTTTCTTGTCCTTCTTCAGTGCCAACACCGTCACTCATCAGGGCGTCCTCCTCTAGTGGTTCTTGCTTTATCTTATCTACTGTAGAAGTCATGATCATACAGAGTAGATATCTTGTCAGCCCTGAGAATATGTGGACAACTCATGCAACTTATATACATACAGATACCAACCATGAAATAATTATACTGGAAGCCTATTTAGGCCTGAAAAAGGGTATGATAATTGCCGCTTTGATTATATTAAGTAAATTATGTCTGGTTGCCTTCAGGCTTAAAATTAGCTCACACGTGGCCATTTATAACCTGCCAATAAATAGGTCTAAATAGGTTGAAAAGCGGCCTAAATCAGACGGTTAAACTTGATAGAATATTCTTTTAGGTAAAAAAGACGTAGTTAAAGAATAATACAGTACTTTTCAGGTTCAGTTACCATACCTCACTAACATAAATTTAAGCTAGTGGAGCCAGTGTGGGGCTGTACAGTATTGCAGAGTACTGGCCAAGGTCACTTTCCAGCCTCGTAGCCCAAAATTATGCCTGAGGCATTCAGATGATTATTGAAGAGGGTAAGCCAGTAATGCTGACGTGGCAATTACGGATAAGCCCGTCCAAATTCGCCCTTCCCTTCTCCTGTGGTCAGCACAGCCAGAATAGGTCTTTCCTTTGACATCGTCCATCATGCCCCCTCGTCTTACCGATGGACAGCGTGATCAGATTCGGGTCATGTCAGCAGATGGTGAATCCATTAACAAAATCGCCGAAATCGTACATTGCACCCCTCGTACCGTCCGAAACGTACAAGCGAACATCGTGCGCTATGGAACCACGACAGCGCCCCCGAATCGAACCGGCCCCGACCCAAAGATAACGCCGTTCATGCAAGAAAGGCTCTGTGAAGCACTCGTGGAAGAACCCGAGATGGTAAGCCGTAAGATGATTTCGTTTCTGTACAAAGAGTTTGGCGTAGAAGTGTCACCTTCGACTATCACCCGGACGTTGCAAAAGATCAAATGGACTCGCAAGGACACACGCCGTGTTGCTAAGCAGCGGGATCCCCAACTACAGCATTACTACAATTACAGATTGAAGCTTGGTGGTTATCGATCTTACCACCTGGTATTTATTGATGAGTCGGGCATGGACAAGACCGTCGGACTTCGACGAAAGGGATGGGCCCCGAAAGGCATCACTCCTAGGCAAACAGCTACATTCCAACGGGAGGAGAGGTATCAAGTCCTGTCTGCGTACACACAGAGAGGCATCAAGCTGTCGCGTGTGTATCGGGGTTCTACTGACACCGAGACCTTCGTGGACTTCATCAAGCAACTACTCTGTCACTGTAACAAATGGCCAGAGCCGGAATCTGTCCTCGTTATGGATAATGCTACAATTCACTGTTCTAAAGAGATCGAGGAGATGTGCGAGAGGGCAGGCGTGAAGCAGGTTTTCACAGCGCCATACACGCCCGTCACGAACCCGATAGAGGAGCATTTCGCCGAACTGAAGGCGTACGCAAAGGTGCGATGGGACGAGCACATTGATCTCATTCAGAGAGACTTTGGCGCGTATATCAAGTCCTGTGTCACTGCTGTCGGTGGGCGACAAGACAGTGCTGAAGGGCACTTCAGGAATGCTGGCCTGACGGTTGAGCAACCTCCAAGTTCAGACAGGGCAAATGACGATGATTGATTGAGCTAGAGAAAGAGAATAGAGAGAGTACCAAGATCTAACTAAGACTTTAGTGTGTCCGCCCACACAGGGATGTCGCCAATGTAAGAGAGAGCGATGCCCAAGGCTACGCCTTTATCCGTGAAAAATGCGACGTCTTGAACCTGGTAGACATACCTCAAGTCGAAACACGCCTCCATCGTGATTCGATGTGCCTGTCGGAAGCCCGCTTCCCAATAGTCGCTCTCCACCCGTCCACACAGCCACTCACAGTACGCAATTCCTGCTCTGTCGATCGGCATGGGAATGACGATATCAGCAGCTCGCCTTCTAAATCCCACGCTAGCACCCGCTGATGTGGTATGGGCTCCAATCGGATGATCTTGCTGAGCCTCATCATGAGATCCTGGGCAAGAAACATTAATGTTGATTGGCGGCAAGCTATCGGTTCTTTTACGTTTCAGCTGCTTGCGTTCCAGGTTCTCCTGGTCTTGTCTTAAGATCCGCTCACGGATTGTTTCAGGCACGTGGTCATGGTTTCTTAGTAACCCGCCTTCTTCGGCGTAATCGACAAGCTTATTTAGAAGGCTTGTATCAAGCTTAAAATGCTTTTTACTCACTGGATCGCGCCAACAATAAAAGCCTGCATTGACACACGGAACTCCAGTACAATGAAAGACTTCGTAGACATCGTTCCACACTGGTCGACTGCCAGAAGTATCTTCCTGTTCAGCAAGAAGCCGGTCCCGGGCAGCGAACTGCCTGCCTGTGGCCCCCCGACGGCTCCGCTGCCCGCCGGCACTTGGAAGCTGTGTTACCTGATTTGTGGCCTGATAGATGAAACAAATATCCAGTCTTAACTTGTGACCTTCACAAAGCAACGGACTCCATGATTGTATTTTATCTTCGATCGCCTTCCATTGAATACTCAACCCTGGAAATTGCTTTCGCAAGTTTCGCTCGCTACGCTTATCGACGGATAATACGACTGTGGTCTCGACTGGCTCGTGTTCTGGGCTAGGCACTTTGGATGCAACCATCTTCGCGAGTTCTGCACTAAGGAACCGATCCCAGTAAGCGCTGGGTGCGAGAGTAAGGTCTTCTTCGGTAATCTCGGCTAGTTTGGAAAGCCTTCCTTTTCTTAGCTGCAATTTCCATTCAATATCATAGTGAATACAGGTCGGGTTAGTCTCGTCATCCTCGAAGTCTGAGTCCCAGTCCTTTGACTGAAGTAATGGCAGTCTCCGCGTGCCGCCTGGCGCCTGGCTCGGTCCGGCAAGACTTCCGCCCGGACTGTCAAATAGGGGGAGCGATGGGGTTCGATAATCAAGATCCAAATAGTTGCCGTCATAAACGTTGGGGTTCGGGCTATACATGATCACTGGGGAGGCGAATTTTTGCTGTGTTTGGAGGCATCAAGGCTAACATACGGTTGCTCGTGTCTAAGGGAGCGGAAAGGACACGTAACCTTTCTTCTCTCGCCCAGCCCTTCCTAAGCATATCACGTGACACAGCTCTTTGTTCATCCATGAAAGACTCCGCTTTGTAGCCCCATTCAATAATGATGTGAACCAACAATACCTCCGAGTCTATCAAAACCGCTTTTATGATTTCATAAAGAGCTACTCAGGATAGCCAGTTATCTCAATTATTGAATATGATTTGCAGAGCCTCTCAACAGAGCTTTATCCTGGTCGGAGACCTTGTGATAATTGGTCTCAGTAGCTCCAGGGTAGCAAGAGAATCAGGACCTCTGTGCAATGGAATTTCTTTCTTCCAGGAGGTCTTTGTCAGCACAATACACACAGCTGGTTGGACGCTCAGCCCTCCTATGTGCGGGGTATTTTGCTGACTGCGTCTTCAGCTGATCGAGTACGATAGTCCTACATATCACTCCGAAATGATTTAATTTGAGAGAATTTCGAATCATACTTTCGGTCGCCTCTGTGACGTTTGTGCTAAGTCATGCGGTAAGAGACTGCAACAAGATGCCGATCACACAAAGAAGCCACGCCGGTCGAACGGTCATACTCGATCCCAAGGACTACAAAGTTGCCTGGATCGCTCCACTTGAGATCGAGGCTAAGGCTGCCCTGTATTTACTAGATGAACGGCACCGCGGCCGGTTTCCTGTCGACCGTGGCGATGACTATGTGTTTCACGCAGGTGCCATGGGCGGCCATAACATCATCATAGCAACTCTGCCAGCCGGCCAAGAATACGGCACGGGCTCTGCGGCTGCACTCGCTAGCCAGGTGAAGAAGTTTTTCCCCAATCTCTGGTTTGGGCTGCTCGTCGGCGTGGCAGCGGGGCTTCCTGATTTATCTCGAGTCCCAAAACGAGATATTCGACTCGGTGATGTGCTTGTGGGCCTTCCTGTCGGCGAGAGCGCTGGACTGGTTCCGTATGACCTCGGCAAAGAAACGGAAGACGGATTTCAACCGCTCCGACTTGGCCATAGCCTCGCCATGACTGAACCAATTGTGCGATCAGCTATAGGTAGCATCAAACTCCAGGCGCCTAATGACACCGAAATCTTCTTGCCATACTACGAGAAGATACGCGATTGCGAACATGAAACTGGTACATTCGCTGATCCAGGGCAAGACAACGACATACTATATCTAGCTTGCGATAATGGACAAGAGGAAATCGTTGAACGTTCTCGACGATCAAAACCAGACTATCAACGCACTCGAGTGTGGTATGGTCCAATTGGGTCAGGAGACAAGCTGTTGAAGAACGCACAGAAACGAAATGAACTGAGGGACCAATATGGTATCATTGGCTTGGAGATGGAAGCAGCAGGAACCATGAATCGAATTCCAGTCGGTGTCATCCGAGGGGTATGCGACTACGGCGATCGACATAAGAACAAAGACTGGCAGCCGTATGCGGCAGCGATGGCGGCTTCGTATGCTAGAGCGTTGCTTGATGAGATCCCCTCAAGTGACAGGACTGTAGACTTAACTAGTGAGTAAGCATCAAAAAGAAATTGAAGCTATACAGATAATAATGATTATTGACGATACGCTAGAGGAGGTCTGTGAACGGTGTTATTATATCCCGTTTACCAGAAACACACGCTTCACTGGTCGCACAACCATCCTAAACGCATTGGAAGACAAGTTCTTCGGCCCGGATCAGAGTCAGAAGGTGGCGCTAGTCGGCCTTGGCGGAGTTGGTAAGACTCAAATCGCCCTACGTTTTGCCTATCAGATGAAGGAGAAACGACCGGACTTATCGATCTTCTGGGTGCCGCTCCTGAGTTATGAAACTGCAGAACGTGCTTATACGGACATTTCAAAAAAGCTTGGATTACATAAGAGTAGCGAAGATGATGATGTGAAGGATCTTGTCTGCCAGCACCTCAGTTCGAACAAAGCTGGCAAGTGGCTGTTGATTATGGATAACGCTGACGACCAGGAACTTATCCTTGGATCTGCCGAAAAGTCAGGGTTGGAAGAATATTTGCCCCAAAGCGAAGATGGGATCGTCCTATTGACGACGAGGTCTCGGCACGTCGCCGTAGAGTTCGCGCAATCCGACGTGATCGATACCGAGCAAATGGGTGAGGAAGAGGCGACAACCCTCTTAGAGAAGACTCTGATCCAGAAACAGCTGCTTGAGGACAAAGTAGCGGTCGTTGAGCTACTCACATATTTAACCTTTCTCCCGCTGGCTATTACGCAGGCTGCCGCATACCTCAATCAGACCAGAGCGCCCATACGGACATATTTAGGCCTCTTACGAAACGCCGAGGACAACGATACGAGAGTTCTTGATAGAGAGTTCAGAGATAATACCCGATACAGAGGTTCTCAAAACGCTATAGGAACAACATGGGTTGTGTCTTTCCGCCAGATCCAAAAGTCAAACCAACTTGCCGTTGATCTGTTGTCATTCATGTCATGCATAGAGCCGAAGGCGATTCCCCAGTCGATATTACCCGATGCAGAGGCTGATAAGCTAGAGTGGGCTATTGGCACGCTTTGCAGCTATTCTTTTCTGGTTCGTAGGGATGAGACTAATGTGTCCGACATGCACAGTCTTGTACATACGGCAACGCGAGGTTGGCTTGAGAAACAGGACCAGGAGAGACGAGTGTTGAGCAAGGTGATATGTCACTTTGCAGCGAGATTCCCCGCAAGAAACGCTGCTCACTATGACTTAAGAAGAGAGTATCTGCCGCATGCGATGCGGCTGCTAAACCGAAATCACGAGAACAAGACAGTGGAAGCTTATCAGCTTTTTAGAAAGGTTGGCGACTCCTTTTACGAGGAACGACGATTCAAAGAAGCGATAAGGTGTTATAAAGAGGTGTGCTGCTGGAGACAAGTCCTTTATTCTGAAACAGATGGTGTTCGACTATCATCGAAGCACGCACTTGCAAGAGCATACCTGAAAGACCGACGCATTAAGGATGCGATTGAAATGCTTGAGCACGTGGTGGCAGTTCGGAAAGGGACACTAGACCAGAAGGACCACAATCGAATAACATCGGAGCAAGTACTTGGAAGCGCATACCTCCATGACCGACGAATCAAGGATGCGATTAAGATACTCGAGCATGTGGTGGCAGTCCGGAAAGAGACACTAGACAGGAAGGACCATTCTCGACTAACATCGGAGCACGAACTTGCAAGAGCATACCTCGAAGACCGACGCATTAAGGATGCGATTGAAATGCTCGAGCACGTGGTAGCAGTCCGGAAAGAGACACTAGACAGGAAGGACCATTCTCGACTAACATCGGAGCACGAACTTGCAAGAGCATACCTCGAAGACCGACGCATTAAGGATGCGATTGAAATGCTCGAGCACGTGGTAGCAGTTCGGAAAGAGACACTAGATGAGAAAGACCCCAGTCGTCAGCTGTCAGAAGATCTACTACAGTACTGCTTTGAACGACTAGAAGCGGCACCTGATGATGACGAAGCCTGATGTATCGGTCCTGAAGAGCCAAACGGAATTCGCTTCCTCAAACTGTACCTTACGAACCCGACCAAGCTGCCAAAACGAATGTATTTTTCTTCTTTTTTCTTTCTCCTTTTTCTTGTTTTCAGTGGCTTCCCAAACGGCCAAACTCTACATAACTTGCAGTTGTTGGATGAGAGTACAAATAGAGACATCAGACCTGCAAGGGATTGATTGTGAATAATATAACATGAATGACTGACTATTATACGCAACAGTCTGTATTAGTGAACCAAATATTGTCAGGCATCACATATGTTTAGTTTGTTGATCTAGATTGGCATATTGAGGTTGCTTCTCTGAAAGCCTTAGCATTCTGAGGCGCAGTCACCAAAGATCGTTGATTTGCACGTGATACTCCAACGCTGTTGAAAGAAGTGGACAAAGTTGAATACAGTGCGCTACGTAGCAACACTGTAGCTAACTTAATAAGGCTTAGATCAAAACCTTATCCATAATCATAGATAATGCATCTGGGTAACTGAACCTGAAAAGTACTGTACATCATAAAATCGCTTTGTATAAGTAAAAGAAAAGAAAATCTCTACTGAGGTGCGGTTTCACCGTCGGCCGTTTTTTTATCGTGCTTTTAAGAAAAGTGTCCCAAGATGGACTAGTGTGACGAACGACCGTCGCATAGCCCGAGTCAGAATGTACCCCGCCATCTCTCAGCCATAATTGTCTCTTGCTATGTCGGCGGTCTGGAATCAGGTACCAATACTCAGACCAGCCTATTATAGTTTCAGTCATATCATAGATCTTTTCCTTAGGAACTATTGCTTCATCCGACTCAAGGTGATTTCCATATTCACTTTATTTCCTTAATGCTTATCAGAATGCTGTTAGCAAGCAACAGAACAGTGACTACACTAGCGTCATCTATCACTATGATAAGAGCCGCAGCTAGTCTGCTTTGAGTCAATTCTACATAATTATGATGATGGGCTACTGACGGTGAACCCGCTCCCTACTGTATAAAACATTTATTTTATGTTTTATATAACTAACTAGATTTATTTCAATGAATTCATTATCTAACAGATGCAATTTTCAAAAACCTTTCGTCTTCTTTTTCCACTTGGTCCCATCAATTTCGATTTCTATTCTAAATAAAGATTTTGCTCTAGGAAACATTTACAGTATTGGTCCCTTAAATCAATACCTTGGAATGTGGGCATCTATTTCACGGAAGCAAGCCGCCGTCAGGCACGAATGGCATGAATGATGTCTCCCTATGCATCAGCCAACCTAACAATTGTACAACGTCAAGGTCTCCGATTGTAAATATGGAGTCGACGAGAAATGTAAGCTAGATTTGACTACAATTAAGCAGCCGCGATGTCCAAGTGCTGCAGGTGATCCTTTACAGCTTAAATGAGAGGTTCAGAATATAGCGTTCGGAACCGCAGAGGCTGTCCCTGTATAGATGATCTAGCGGTATATACATTACTCTGGTGGATTGACTGGGGGTGCGTCATGCCACTTCTTGGTTTGGAGGGTCTATCAAAACCCATTTCGGAACAGTACTTGATATAGCTAATACCTATTCATTAAGCAAATAGCAAGGTCTAGGAGTGCTGTGAATACGGGAAGCCAGGTATTCAAATAAGCAGTGTGTCTTACAACCTACGTTTATTTAACAACATGATACCAATACCTCAGAAGCCGTTTCATATACTCCACTGCACGCATTTGATCCTTGTATATCTATTCTTGTGCCATTATCCCTGATTCATGATAAAACCTGGGAATCTCGATGCATCCACAAAGGCCTCTGAGAGGCATTTTACCTTCCATGACTTTTATGCTAAAACACTCTCGATGCATTAAGTGAACGCCGCAATCCTTCCATACAACGTCTTCAACATAAATAGGTCCTTCCTTGTTTGGAATACAAAATCCACCTTCGCATATATGGCAAGTCAGTTTCATATGGCTTGTATGGACCATTGTGTCTGTTATAATAGTAGGGAGAGCAGATTTTGGATCGTTAGTTCTCCTTTCCAACTCAATATCCGATATGAGGTCTATGGTAAGTTTTCTATCTGTCTCATTCAAATTCTTCAAAACCCAAGAGCGGACACTTGACGGCAAATCATGGACCACTGTTGCAAAATACATTTTATTTTTTGTATAGGCTTTGTTGAGCGTGTCACATAGCTCTTTATCGATTTTAGCGTCCAAATGTTGATGATAAGCCTTGACCCGATGGGCGTAACCAGTTATCTCGGCATTTGACCTAACTTCTGGCGTACGTGGATTTGAGGAAACTGAGTTCTTCGACTCTTCAGATTCTGTGTTTCTCCTACCATGAGGCGGACTATACATTGTGGGTTCATCCGACATAAGTTCATCATTAGTAGCAGTAGGCATGGTATTGCAGCCGTGGTTCGAGCGCTTAGGTAGCCGATCTGAACCTAAACCATTGCCATCGATCATCTGGTCGAGGTTTCTCTTTTTGCGTGAATTAGGCATTACGGGTTCATCCGATATGGGATCATCACTGGCAGTAGTAGGGATGACATTATAGCCATGGTTCATACGCTTAGATGGTAACTCTGAATCCAAATCATCGCCTTCTCTCATTTGGGCGAGGTTTCTCTTTTTTCGTGAATTAGGCATTACGGGTTCATCCGACATGTGATCATTGTCAGCAGTAGGGATGATGTTATAGCCGTGGTTCGAGCGCTTAGCTGGTCGGTCGTCGATCTGCCCGTTCATATCCTCGGCGCCTCTCTTCTTACTGTCTGAAATATGCAATCGTCCAACTGGCCTCCCTGACTTAGACTCCAGCTGTTCGTTTGTTTCACTAATGTCTCCCTTACTGTTGTGCGAAGAGTGTATGCTTGTGGCAAAGTCTGTTGAGCCGGTCCTACTGTCATCTTCCGAAAGATGTACGAAAGGGAGGGTAGTTCCTATCTTGACTTTCTTTTGCTTATTTGAACCGTCTTGATGACCATCTGAGTCTCTGCTTCTTTGCATATTGATGTGTCTTTTCTATTCTTCTCTGAATTCATCACTTCCAGGTTGCTTATATACATAGTTGAGCTCAAACTTAATAAGGCCACTTCCATTTCTGGCCTATTACCACAAAAGGCCGTCTCGAAGGCAACCTGGTTTGAAGCCCTTGTTGCACTTCACGGCAGCCCGTATTAGATTGCTTCATGGAGTATCGTGAGAACTCGCTCTTGGTCCTGATTCCGCTCTAAGCGCTTATTATCCATCAGTCTGACTATGTATCTGAAAGGGACATGTTCCACACTAAAGTAGAAAAGTAGTAACTAACAGCTAGATTTCGACCTTGTTGTTCGAATATCTTTTTGACGTTCATCGGTATTTAGACTCTAGTACAGGCTTGCCATGAGACAAAAGATTAGAAATAGAGGCTTGTCTCGCTGACTGGTTTGCAGAGCATAACTAACTAGTCAGAGGTTTGGATTACAGGGTGCGCTTAAGCCTAGCCCTTCTCGTTCGTGTACGCAACCCGCTCTATCGATTCTCTATGCGCCTACGCTTTGCGGATAATATACATCCGTATAGAACACCCTGCGCACCTGTCTACTTTGGGCCAGACGAAATGAGGAATTCGGCTTTGATAAAGCTTGATGCCCTTAGGCTTAGTGGACAATGGGCTGATGATTGCACATTGTTCTTGAATAAGGACGGCTGTTTCTCGCACAAGGAGATTGAAGAAAAGTCTCTTAAAATTCGCACAAGGAAAGCCTCCTTTTTCATAACCAATCTCGTTTCATCGCCAGGATCAAAAATCTCAAAGGAAGAGCAGGGGCTGTGTAACTCTCGACGTCGAGTGCTGGTGTCACTTCTCAGTCATGCGTGGCTTTGGGGCAGGCCCAGAGTGCTAGATAATCAAGGAAACCTGGTCGCTTTTGAAGACAGGCGAGTGCTTTCACCTCAGGCAATTCTTGATTTCCTTGGCAAAGTTCGAACTCGCAACGTGATCTGTACCCACGAGGAAACACTTAGGTTTCTGGTAGACGTAAAGGACGTCCCTTTATATGAAGATACATCTAAGTGGAACATGACCGGTGTTTTTGCATGTCTGAGCTGGGATAAATCCCATGCTCTACCTGACGGAGGCCCATGGTGCTCTTGCCGACTCGAGAAGGACCGCTCCCCACCACCATATGACGAAGTTTGCCCAACCGAAAGTTCACACCTCGGTATGAACCGACTTAGACATTGGCTCCTACATGAAAACAGTGAGAAGGGAAATGGAGCAGAATGTGAGGCGGAGACGACTAAAGCGTGACGACTTGAAGAAAGACCAACTACAATTTATGTCCTGAGTTTGTTTTTCTATTATAAGAAACCCCAAATCTGGGCGCGAGGCCGTGCTGTTTGTGCTATTCGTAATTTCGCCATGAACACGCAATCTATTACAAGATTTAGCATCTTAGTTCTATTTATGCTCGAACATGGGTGGATTATGGTACCCGATTATTCCAAACCGTCCTTAGCCTTTATAGAGATTATGGCAGCTGCCCTGCTTTTTTCCTGTCATTTCCAGTGATAACCCTAATCCCAATCCTATCGTAAAGTATGGCTTGCATCAGGGGGCCGATTTATAGGTGCAGTTTAAACAAGCAGCCTCTGATTTCGGTTAGTGCCATATGGCGTGTCTATGATAAGCTTGGCTCTTATTCCAGAGCACTCACTCATGTAGCTGTCGTTATCGCAACCACGTAAATTACCAATCGTTCATCCTACAGCAGAAGTCGCCAGAGCCTGAAGTCAGATGACCAATGCGTTTAATGATGTTATAGTCTCTACTTTTATTTGATAGAATTACTGCACTTTCGAGCGTTCCTTGTAATTCGCTAAATTTTCATAGTAGTTGTGGTCGTGTATTCTTCCACTACTCCATATCGACCATAGAGATGCTAAAAAGACGACTCTTTCTGACTGATAAACTATAACAGCCATACTTCCCGAACCAGCATTTTCACTGATGCAATATTCGGGAAAACGCAGGAGAAAGTCTTTCCCTGCGGCTGTAATATGCATCCCATCTAAACAGACAAACACTTGGGCCTCCGCTAGTTGCTGCAGCATAGCAGACCTTGCGCGAGATTGCCAGCTGCCTATGAGAGCATATGAGCCATGACTTTTGTCGATATCGCGATCATCAGGCATGACCAAAATTGAAAAATGTAAGATCCTAACTGAACAGTCTCGAGTCCTCTCAATTCTAGAATTTCTCAACTTCTAAAAGAGTGCCGATCACTAACATGCTGCTCTATATGTGCCCGTCACACATTTTACGTTATGTTTAACTTGCTGAACAAGAAAACACTCTCTGCGCCACGTAGCTTCGCGACTGTCTTGAATACTTATCAGCAATAGTAGTTGGGGGTTGTTGAACGAGTTTCCAGAGAGATTTCAAAGCCTTCATCACCTCATCTTCTGTGTTTGCCCCTATTGATAAGCTTCCATATAGGATAACCTTGGCAAGCATGCAGCATGATTCGGCAATAATAGATGGCTTGACTCCAACAAAGTCACGATGGTAAAGCGATACTTCTGATAAATAGGCTGCCATGCTGGTCAGTTCCTTACTTTCAGACTCTCCTACCAGCAAGAGCTTAATGTAATGGTCAATTGTTGGATGGCCTAGTACCCAGCCCAAGGTGCACAGAACCGATTTCTCCATCTGAACTATCATATGGCCATCGAAGATACCATTGCAGAGTTTGCCTATCTCTTTGACTGAAGGATGCTTGAAATCCTCGACTTGGTAGGTTTTATCGCCATATTTGGAAGCAATCCAGAGTGCAGCACTTCCAAGCAACAAGTAGTATTGTTGATCAATCTGCTTCGTGGAGCAGTATCTATCAATGAGATTAACAGAGAGAAATAAAACCTGCGAAGGAAGACGAAAGTATTGGTGTGACCGGACGACAAAATCAATGAGGCTTGACCGCATTTGCCACGTAATTTGTGTTTGCATTTCGATCATAGGAAGGCTTGGCAGTGTCGCATTCTGCTCAATGTTAGCCACGAAAGACTCAATAGTAACTCGTCGTGTGAGTTGCTACCTCCATATAAGCAAGGTGCTGTATAATTTCTTCCAGGTATTCACTCCCCTCCTGGGATGACGCGCCTATGGGTCTGAGTGCTTGCACTTGACCGTGGTTCACGTCAGGAGAAGTATCACTACCAGATAGAGGAAGTCCTGGATTCTTTGAAAAGTCGAGCTGGTTCTTTTGTGCTTCTGGGCACGTTGCCATTGTTTTGCTATCCATATCTGGTCTTGTCTTGTTTCTGAAGCGTCTTCGTAAGGGCTGTCTAGCTTTTCAAATGTTATACTGATTTGACATCTGATCGACTGGGAAGTGGTTCACGGAGGAGATGCGAACAGCTTTGGCCAATTAACGGAGTTTCTCAGTTATATACTGGAAAGAGCCTGATGAATTTTAGACGTCAGAACAATTTTCAATTGACTGGAACGGATTTAGCATTAGGGAGCTCATAGCCAAGGCCCGAAGTGGACGCTTCGGGGTCGAGCAACAGTTGATCTTCTGTTCTCGACATAAATATCTTTGGACTAGGTAGTGCTGCGTCCTTCACTGGTACAGGGTAAGTGAGGAAGGCTGGTAGCAGCCAAGTATCATAAAACGGCGTCATAATTTATTCACTTATATCAAGTACATACCACCTATCTTAGTATGTCTACTACACTTTGGCCGGGGCAGATAGTGGTAAAGTTTTATGCGAAAACTTACAAAGCAATGCTTTCTAATTTCTCTTATGTGGAATTTTCTATCTTACGATCATCTACGAAACACATATATGTCCACAACAAATATGGCCGTGCCAAGGATTCCGGTCTGTCTGTGGTCTCTTGTTGAACTTCAGCCAGTCCTATGGCTTAGCTACTATGAATTTACGTATCATAACAGCTTTCTCTCCTGAAATTTTCACGTAACGTTGTCCTCCGTTCTCTCCGCACGGATAGCTTGTCACAGAGGCGAAAAGCTTCCCGCCTAGTACATGTGTGATGAATAGCCCTCCACGCATGAGAACCTAGTACTGTTTCATGGCCCAGGAGTTCGGCGGTCTGTTCTGTGGCCACCTGCGGTTTTTCCATCAGTATACTCATCGCTCGCATGGGACGCAAGCGCTGAAGGTTGATGAGCTTTGATGCTACTAAGCTCAGTCAGGCCGATCCATAACCAAGATTGTACTAAAAGTTGATAAACCGGCGAGAAGGATTCTACTACCTCTCGTGAGCTGCAGTGATGGTCAGAAAGAGGCTTGTGATGCTTTCTGAGAAGGAAAATACTGACCGAGACAAATAATCCGATACGGTTCGGTTCAAGACCATCACCAAGCCAACGGAGCCAACGTAGACGGCCAATACCCCATGGAGACCGGATGATTCTATAGCCAAGACAGCACCTAAGAAAACAGATTGCGCGTATATGGTGGATTGAGATTGAACTTTGGTCAATCTTATCCGCTTAGATGCGAAGATGAGTAACCTGGTATAGAGGAAAGCGTGCAGTAGTTTGATAACAGCGCCATGCAGACTGGAATCTTGGCGAACAACCGCTATGACTGCCAGTATCGGTCGTATGATGGCGGGTGCCTGGTAAGCCGCACGTGTCGTCTCATTCCCTCTCAGCAAAGGCCTGGCAAGCCTTAGAGTTGTCAGAGAGTGGATGAAACACAAAATTGTATCCACGACGCCCGGTAGAACATCGTCATCGATCGCTTGTAGATAGTACCTAGCCAACTCGATGACGCCAGAGAGTACATGCAGTGTCAAGGTAAAAAACCTTTCGGGATGCCAACTGGTATGGTAGACCGGCAGGCTGCGGCGCGTATGATATACAAAGATCAGGGCATAGACCGAGCTGACGAGGACGCGATGAGTCCCAGTCTCCAGAAATAAGCAATCCCATAGTGGCCACGGTCCGTTGCCGCTATCTTTCATACTAACAGCCATGTTCTGTTTACCCTGAGGATAGTGCGATAGTGACCTGCGCTATGTGGATCCCTTTCTGTACCCTATAGGCCTACAAGATCAGACGTCTCGGCCAACTTTGTTAACGGTAGGTTTGTGGAAGTCGAGGCAAAGACACTGTTATGTTCCGTCCGAGCTATCAGAAGCCCATTCTGTAAAGTGTAAATCGTGATTTGGAAGGAAGTCTACCCCTGAGGGCAGGCTCATCAAGTGATACTTATTCCTCCTAACCTTGATCCGATCACTTCCCATCTGCCTGATAGCCAAAAGAAGACGGCAGTCGGGCCCCAACATATTAGAGACTAGATGCACCTACAGTAAGGTGCGGGTTCACCGTCAGCAAGTTTTTGTCATGCAAAGTGCCCCAAGATGGACTAGTGTGACTGACACACGACACATGCTTTCTCCGCCATAATTGTCTCTTGCTATGTCGGCGGTCCGGAATCGGGCACCAACAGCCAGATCAGCCAATGATAGTTTCTGTCCTCCAATGTATCATTTCTTCAGTAAGTATTGCTCCATCCGAGTCCATAGATGATGTCCACATTTGCTTTAATTTCTTGATGTTGATCAGAATGCTGTTAGTGAATGACAGCGCAGTGACTACACTAGCGTCATTTGAGATTAGCGCTGCAGCTAGTCTGTTTTGGGTCAATTCAGCAAAATCACGATAATGCGCTACGGTGAACCTGCACCCTGCTGTATGAGATGTTCCACATACAGCCACTGTTAGTTGCCCAAGATGCTAGATTGCGATTCAAGGTAGTAGATCCTGATCACAGATAGATGGCTTGATCGATGACGTCATGTTTGCTGACATTACGAGCTATATAGCTTTGATAAGGACCGAGTAGCAATAGAGCCTGTAGGCATCATGTCGGAAGAGGCAAAAGGTTTGTAGCTTGTAACGCTTTCGAGGCCATATTCTGTTGGTTCCTTTTTCTACCCTTGGCAGGCCCTGGTATCCATGCAGCCTTCACCTTATGCTATAGTTCTTAAAGCACGGTTTTCGCTTGCCATCCCTGGAAATGGCCGTAAAGTATTTTCCAATTCTTTGTTCTAGGCAACACGAAGTTGCTTTGAACTAGTATCAAGTAATCCTGGCTCATGACGTTTCGTGATTATCTTAAACGGTCTCATCTAGGACATAGCTCCTACAGAATACAGAAAGAAGATGAAGCAGCAACAACCTTAGCTTCAATTGAGAAAGACTTTTTGTGTTATCAACGATTCAAATTCAATATCAGAATCCGGTACATCCAGCTCACTTCGCCGTTGTTTCGGGTGAAAAAAACAAAAGGTTTTGAGCGATCCCCAGCGCCATCACCGTATTCCTGTAGAAGTCGAGACTCATCCATAGATCAAGGTAGAGTTACCAATCTACGCTAGCAAATACGCCCCTGCTTCGGCCTACGACCTGCTTTCCACGCCGTCATTTCTGATCAATCGTGCTCCTGGGGTTTGTGTTTCTGAGATGTTTAAGCTGAAGTAGAACAATGAGACAAGAACCGTGTTTGGACAAGCGAAAAAAGGAGTATGGAGGAGGAACTCTCTAAAGGAGTACAACAGAAATGGTTTTAAGTATTAAAAAATGATTCCAGCCTGATGCTCTAATTCAAGCTGACTTTATATGTTAGTCCTTATTGTAACTGCCATCTTGATGTGAAATTTTTACAATTAACATATTGTTATAACCCTCCGAACATTCGTAAGTTTGTCCCTTGAAGTTGTAGATAAGCTGTGACTCTAAAGATGTTGCACGGTCATGGTGAGCATGATGACTGATACAGTAACAGCCGAACTACATATGCTATAGCATCTGCCGGTCACACTTAAGGCATTAAAAGGTAATTGCGTTCACCTTCCAGGGACAAATGCCTTGAGTTTTGCTGCACCGATACTTTTGAGGAATTCTACCACCCAGTTGGTCATGGTGCTCTCAGCAGGCGCTTTTCCACAGAAGCGTCCAGGGCTCTTCTTCATGGCGGTTCGGCGAACGTGGTCTCGTATACCTACGTCGAGCCAGAAAGAGTGCATGTCAATCTGACTTGCATCAAGTTCAGCCAGGACGCCGTCCCGAAATAGGACTAAGCTTCCCTCAAGTGTTTGTGATACCAACGTATTCTTCGGATCGTGTGCTTGGAATAGTAGGCGAGGGTTTCTGAAGTATGGAACAGTGTCTCCTCTGCTCGTCTGTACACTATGCATATTCGCTTTTTCTACTACGATGCCTAGAAGTCTGCAAGGTGTCTGGGGGGGACGTTATAGGACAGGCGAAACGCTCGGCTCTCATCCTCACCAGTTCAACGGCCAGCACCTGGGTCTTCCTGGTAGGCGCGAGACCTCGCGTATAAGAGCGAGACCTCGCGTATAAGAGGTTGTACGAGCTGGGTATCTCTAGCAAGACAGCCAATGAGCTTTCTAGTCAATAGTGTGTTTACAAGCAAGAAGTGCACATGACATGAAAACTGGTAATGGATGTCATTACCAGTGGTAATTGGGAAAGTGGGGGTAGAAATCTCAAGGCTCTGATTAGTCCAAAAGACAAAACACGCTGCGTTTTGACCAAGAATACTTGAGGAGTAGGTGCAACGCGTACCTTATGTAGGGTACCGGCGGATTTCAATTGGCCAATAAAAAGCAATTTCGATAAATTCAGCTCTACCCCTGGTAAGGCGGGCAGGAAAATCAATTTTACGTACTGCCATCGATATTTTCATTGGCTGCAAACGACACGTCAACGTGATACGTGTGCCTCTGAATTACCTGTTTTGGGTATTTTCTTGGTTTTTTATATCTATTTTCTCAATCACTCAGCCTCTCTTCCTGCTTCCTTTGCTTATCAAAATGAGAACAACTTTGGTATTCTGCGGCCCAGACTCACTTAAATCTCTACATCTACCTGATGAAATAGTAGGAATGATATTAGAGAACCTGCCGTTTGAAGACTTGCGTTCTACTCGACAAACTTGCAAGAAATTGGGTTTGCTGGGAATACGTCCGCTGTTTCGGGATCATCTTGTCAACCTTCATGGAAAAGATTTCATCAAATTCGTGGAGATGTCCAGACAACCCACCATCGCCGCCTCTATATGTTCCTTAACGCTCTGCGTTTTCCGACTCTTGCCACCGGGGAGCGGAAGCGGTCTTGATGAACCTGTGTATCGGGCCGAAGAAGGGTGGGAAACCTTGGCGTCAATCGATATTCGCCGTATTGAACCGAACATCATTAAGTCCTTGCAGGCCAGCTACCCGCCTGGTCATTGCTCTGAGGGGTCATCAATAGTTGATGTCTACTTCAATCTCATAAGCACGGCCTTATCAAAACTTACTTCTTGTAAGAAGATCGCACTCAAAGATCTCAAAGGCATTGGCGGGGATTGGATGTCAGATCACAGGGATATACCAGTTGGCTTGATATCTATGGCCATGCCATTCATGCGGGACACCGTTCTCCAGGTGATGCGCAGCACAGTCAAGATGGAACATCTCGACATACTCATCGGTGACCGACAAGAGCATCCCCGTTCCATCGCCATCGATATGCTTCCAGACTTGGAGCAAGTCTACACTTTTCTTCGCCGGCTACACATCTCCATCGATTCGAAGTTTATGAAACCCGCTCAGCTTCAAGCATTTCTCTTATCCTTCCTAATGTATCTAATTTTAGTCTCCGCATTTCCAGCAATGTCCACCATATCAAATCCTTAGGTGTGCTAAGAGGACTGACCATACCAGAGTTGGAAGAACTCTCACTAGATGCTGTTGAATGCACGGCTGCTGAGCTGGAAGACTTTCTTCTCCGCCACACTCAGACGCTGCAAAGGGTTAGTCTGACCCGCATCAGCTCGATCTCAGATACTCAATCTTGGCTGGAAATTTTACACAAAAGTCGCCACTATATGAGTCTCAGCCACTTTTCAACGCATCAATGCCTGCAACAAGATGGCTTGGACGTGGCTCATATAGCTGAACTTGCCCGGGCGGGATATGATAGCCTCGAATCAAGTACTTCTTGCGAACCGTATCTGGACGGTCAGGCTGTGACGGAGCGTGATCCCGATATGGTCATTCGTAGGCCGGAGTAGCATGGCCATGGACCGCAAGGCATATTCGAGGAATACGAGAGGGTCAACCCAAATCAGTCCTGTTGATTCGGACGTAGAATTTTGCATAGGATTAAACGCGAGACTCCGTCGTCGTATGCTTATAAGAGCAGTGGAGCGAATCATGGTCGAGGATGGCATGTTTTTAGCAGGATCTTGATGTGCCTAGAACATCATAGACAGTTGGATTGAGGCTTCGGATAGTGGCAGCCAATAGGCACTATGGAGTGTGGTTTGACTGTTTATCGTCGTTGTTTGGGGGGATTCCTTGTCTTGGTATGGCCACGAGAGTGGAGAACCGGGTTGAGAAGCTTTGACAATTGTCCTTCCAAGGATGGTGACTGCAGACTGTGAGGTCGGCGTGACCGAAGAGTAGCATGGTTGTTCGCTGAGATACAAGGTGGGAAGTAACTCTAAGCAGAGATGCAGGCAAACTAGGTGCTCTGAGGATGTCCACAGTACTTCAAGGATATTGCAAGAGGCCACCAGGTGATAGCAGGGATGGAAAGTGTATAAAGTTCAACGTACCGCGCTCTTAGGTCTCTTCTCTCGCCAATGGTCAGGCCTCTCAGTTGAGACAGAGCAGCTCTACCACATCTCAGCGAAGACATTCCAACCGGTCATTTCGCTGGACGAAACATGAACAGCCAACAGCAGAGACAACGCAACTGTCGTAATGTTATCAAAAGAATGTTTCCTGGAATAGCATATTCCTCTTATGTTAGAACGGCGGTGCAATCGGAACACGACCCAAACAAAGTGGCAAACCTCATATGCAGTGACATGGAGTCCGGGCAAGCTTACAAAACAAAAGCTGGAAACGCACGGAAGCGAAAACGCGGAGATAACGAACAAGATGGCAAGATCAAACGACAGAACGTCAAGCCATGTGGATCTGAAGACTCTAACTCTGGAGACGCATTGATCGATTGTCAATGTTGCTTCAATTCTATCCCAATGGGTCAAGTTGGTTATTGCAACGGGATACCGGCCCATGTAAGTGAGATAATACTATCATACCAAGCTCATCTAACATTCGTCAGGCGTTTTGCATAGACTGTCTCCGGCGGAGTGTCGAATCGCAAGTCGAACATGGCAACTATCAAATAATGTGTATGTCCACCAACAAGTGCAATGCAGGCTTTTCCAAGCAGGAGCGAGACAAATTCATTGGCGAAAGTCTCTCCACTAGATTGGCTCGCTGTGAGCAAAAGGAGCAGTTGCGCTTGGCCGATATACGAGGCCTGGTTAACTGCCCTTTCTGTGATTATGCAGAAGAGTATCCCGACATCTCTGTTACCAAGGAGTTCAAGTGCAGAAATCCTGAATGCGAAATCACA
Organism: Fusarium agapanthi; assembly: GCA_001654545.1. Classification (NCBI taxonomy): domain Eukaryota; kingdom Fungi; phylum Ascomycota; class Sordariomycetes; order Hypocreales; family Nectriaceae; genus Fusarium; species Fusarium agapanthi. Next base: position 10,133 of record LTDI01000056.1, on the reverse strand, counting down.
AGCTGCCGTCACTGTAATGAGAAAGCTCATACCCCCATGAGTTGCACAGATGCGGCAGTGGCCAGAAGGCCTAATATCAGGCACAAGATCGAGGAGGCCATGTCGAGGGCGCTTATTCGGCATTGCAACAAATGTACGTTCCCACATCCTCTTGATGTATGTTCGACACTAACCTCGATAGGCGGCACGTCGTTCATCAAAGAGGAGGGCTGCAATAAGATGACCTGCGCCATTGAGGGCTGTCGAAATGTGCAATGCTACGTTTGCTCCCAGTCGTGTGACTACAATCACTTCAACAACGCGTCTCTAGTTGGAAAGGGGGGTAGCTGTCCCTTATACGACGATGTCAAGAGGCGGCATGAAAGAGAAGTTAGAGAGGCTGAGAATGCTGCCAGGAAAATGCTATCGGATGGGGCCAGTGTGGATTCTGCTATTGTGTTAGAATAGTCATCTAGAAATATATCTTGAATTATTCAGCTACTCAATACCAAAGTTCTGAATTGTGTATCTGTTGTTTGGCTTCAAGTCGGATGAACACACGGAGATCTTCTTGAGATGGGTCATTTTTTTGAGTGTATTGTTGTGGGTGGGTCTGCAGGCAGTGAGGCGTGACGACGCTGCCGCATGTCGCCTTTGTTGGCAAACCGACGTCAGAGAGCTTCCTTTTTAAGGAGTTGATAAGGGTATTTACGAGCTACCGGGCGAAAATTCGTTATCGTTCGTCAGAAGGTTACTGAAAGGCTTCTTCAAACTTGCCGTAAAAGCCCTGAAGACAATAGATGGCAGGTTGAACTACGGCATCGGGTTATGGTGCTTGCCTACGAGGGGTCCTCTAAGCAAACTCCATAGCAGTTTTGGGTCGGCAGAGACATTTCCGAGCTGGAGGGGCGCGTACGTAGGTGTTAGTTGATCTTGACATACCAAAGCTTGGCGTGTCGAGAATCATGGCTTGATTCAGTCTAGTTGCGATGCAAAGCGCTGTAAATGAGGCCCTAGATCACGAATGGTGAAACCATTGCGTCTATATGAAAGTTAGAAGGCACCTGAATCCACACTGTTCTCTATATTTCTCTTGTCTTGCTGTTTTTGGCTCTTGAATTAAATTTCATCGTCATCTTACAACTGCTCGTTTTGAGGCTAGTGTAATAGACCTGTCTTACCTGACCTGTTTGTGAACAAACATAGCAAGCATTGTCTTAGAAATAATCTGTTTATGATGGCATTGGGATTCAGAAAATTATGTTGACTGGCTAGACCGACTGAACAGGAATCTTGTGGCAAACCTTTTGAGGACATGCCACGTCAGAATCCAAATAAGTAATGCCATCATATCTTATTCGTTTGCTAAATAGCATGAAAGAATTTGAATCCTTGTAGGCTTTCTCAGTCTGCTACTTATCCACTTGTTCGTTCTTCAAAGTTTCGGTTTGAATCTATCAAGGCATGCTGGGCCAGAAAAAGAGTGTAAACTTTCAGCAAACTTTTCCCACTTCTCCTTGGATACGATCGGTGCCGTTATGTAATCGTCGATTGGGGCATGACAAAGGGCCTCAGACCTAATTTGAGTTATGGTTTCTTCGTACTGCTCATCTACAAGGGGATCCCCGCACATGACCTTGCATACGTCTTGGGCCGGTAAACGGATCAAGGCCTTGCCGGTGGACAATCGTTCGTACAGCTCCAGGATATTCGTTGAGATCCCTAAATGCTGAGCGGCCTCGTAAGCCATACGGTGACCAATAGCTTCGACCAGCGGTCGGCAAAATGGCAGAATGTGCTGGTTGAAAGCCTGGGTCCGATGCTTTCCGTATCCTCCAATCTCTGTAAGCCTTGACTGGATTTCGGTCATCAACTGGTGCTCTTGCTGTGCCAAGAGTCCCAAGGCGTTCTGGCAGTTTCGTAATTTTAGTTTACCGCCAAGAAGCTCGGATACCAAACCTAGGAGGGGAATGTGTCAGTCATTCAGTCATCGGTGCATGGTGCGGCAGATTCTAGGCAAGGTTAGGCACTCACGAATACATAGCACCAGCGTGTCGCCTTCGGCTATGGAGTTCCCCTGAAAGGTCAAGTCCAGTTCGCTGATCTGATTGAATGCAAAAAGGCCTTGCCATCCACACCTCTCCGTGAGGTCCTTCATGACCCGCGACGCTTTAATGACTGTCGCCTTAAAGATGGTTCCTAGGGCTTGTTGGGCCGGATGGGCAGGATCCGGACACATGCTCACAGTCCAACGAGCGAATGCGGTCAATACCCTGCCCTGAACCCAGCCTTCCACGATTGGGCGTTGCTGAGTACTAAAATCTATGATTGGGACAGTAGATTGACCATCGGGCGATGCAATAGTCCTTCTTTCGCTGTAGAGAGTAGCTATGCGTGTTCCGACCCTGATAGCGGATATTCCCATGATGGAAAGCGACAACGTCCCAACAGCAACACGACGAATTTGTCGCAGAAAATCGGCACGCTCATTCTTTGGCTTGGCGGGAGAGCCTAGCAAGGCACTGGAGGGCAATTGAACATGATCAAATGCCGTGATTGCATGATCCAGTGGCTTGGTACCAGGCCTTGTTGGTAGTATTTGCGACGAAACTCCTGGCCGCATCGCATCTGCGTCGCTGAGAAAGACAATGAAAGGCTTCACGCCGTGGCTCTTGCCGTGGACCATGAGACGAGCAAAGACTATCGCGACTCGTGGTATCCCACAGCACGGTGTCGTGGGAGGCATTGCTTTTGACGCTGCTGTCGTAGGAGTATTCAATACAAATGAGCCATCAGCCTGCAAAGTTGCTGTTGTTTCCAGGTTGCGAGCATCCAAGCCGTGTCCAATCTCTGTCAGCATGAACTGGCCGCAAATATCAAAGCGTAGTAGCTTTGTGAGTAAATCCTGTAGGTCTGGACGTTCATTCGCAAAGTGGCTGAGGGTTCCTATGCAGAGGTTTATATGAATTGTTGCGATAATGAAAGCTGTCATATCTCGAGCAGCAATCACTTCATGGCTCGGTTAGATGACATCACTATGCGGAACTGCATCTGGCGGCTTACTGTCAAAATGAAAATCCCAAAACTTCTTGGTTCGCTTCTCTATATCGTGCAACGTCAGGCCTATCATGTAACTATTTTAGCCTAGTTCGCCGAGAAAGATAGTCATACCCACCGCTGTGCTCACACATCAACTGAGCTCTCTCATAGTGCAGTGCTATGTCTTCTGGACGGGCCGGGGGGACAGTGTCGAGGTGACGTTGCCAATGCTCTTGGTCGAGCATTGCTTTAGAGTCGAACATCTCTGCCAGTAAGAAGGATACCAACAACTCTAGACTTTCAGGACGATGGCAGACTCTAGTTTGACGTGAATAGGTTCTTTGCTGGGATTCTGGCTCAACAATGCATCATTCGGGGTCATCTTGGAACAGCTTTTACAGTAGAGATCGAAATCGGTTGTCCCTTTTTCACTGTCTTTAATTTATACCGCACGGACATTTTGCGTAAGGGCGTGCCCCTTACACAGTCTTCTCTTCTTATTCATACAGTATAGATGTACTCTTGCTGACAGCTTACATTCATGGTCAAAGAACGTAACGTCATTACTCTGGGCAGGTAATCAACTCCATCCTTTGCCTCCATATCCTGACCTTTTCTTACAGCGTCCAGAAATGGGCTTCGCTGTATTACTTTGAGGATGGCCAAAATATGACTTTGGGACATTGACAAGATAGGCGTGATTCCTATTTTACGATGACCGCCCTATTTTACAGATACAGAACTAGAGTCATATTAAACTCGCTTTTCCACCTTGGTTCTGCTCATGCTGTTTTGGTTCGCAATGTGAGCTTTCAACCATTCTCATCATCTTTCTAAAAGACGAGCGGCGGTGGCCGAAAATCTCCAGAATTATGGGTCCAGGATCTCTTTGTGACGCGCGGCCTCTGCTGCCTGCGTCACAAAGGGCGCGGTGTCCTGCCTCTCCCCAACGTCCCACGTTTCGCCAGTTGGCCAGTATGGCCAGAAACCGATCTCGTTCAACTCCTTCGACAGCATCAGCATGGCCCCAAATCTGGCCGCGTGTCAGCATGCCTTGATCCACGACATGATCCTCGCCGGCTACAAGAATGCTGTCATCGCCCGTACCGCGAATTGCAGGGCAAGCTCGGTCCGCCGGATTCGAGCCAACATACGATGCTATGGCTCGACCAAAGCCCCCCCGAATGGCGTTGGACGGCGTCGATTACTGAGCCCTCCGATGCTGACTGCCTTGCTCGATCGCCTCGCTGTGAAACCGAACATGTATCGCGAAGAAATGGTGGAGTTTCTCGAGAAAGAATTTGAGACTAGCATTCCTGCCTCCAACATCGGCCGGTCGTTAAGATCAGCACGATGGACCAGAAAGACAGCGCGACGTGTTGCAAAAGGACGCAACGCCGACCTTCGCGACTACTATCTCCACAAGCTTTCCTTCTATCGGTCATATCAGCTCGTATATATCAATGAGTCTGGGTGCGTCAGACGAGTAGGGAGAAGAAGATACGGGTGGGCCCCGAAAGGAGTGACGCCAGTTCAGATCGACCGCTTCCATCGTGACCAGAGGTACCAGATTCTGCCAGCTTATACACAAGAAGGTATCCTGCATTATGACATATTCCCAGGAAGTACAGATAGCGACAAGTTTGAAGAGTTCATCGAGCAGTTGTTGCATCATTGCGGTAAGTGGCCCGAGCCAAACTCGGTCCTTGTGATGGACAATGCATCCTTCCATCGATCGCCAGTGATCGAGCAGATGTGTGAAGACGCCGGTGTCAAGCTGTTGTACTTGTCACCTTACTCACCCGACTTCAACCCAATAGAAGAGTTCTTTGCTGAACTCAAAGCCTTCATCAGGCGTCACTGGCATGAAAACGAACACTTTATCCAGATAGATTTTGCTTCATATCTGGAGTGGTGCGTGAATAGAGTCGGTTCACGACATGAGAGCGCTGAAGGCCACTTTCGTCACGCTGGCGTAGAGATAGAGGAGCCACCAGAACGGACGGCTTCAAGTAGACAGAATGCAAGGAACTAAATATGAACTAAGATTTACTCCGAAACTTCTAACGTCTGCATATCGCGAAACCAAACTTCGACATCGCTCACCCAACGCTTAGCCATGCCCTTCTTGACCCCCTTGTCGACGAAGAACTGGGCATCATGGTCGAGACGGATCTGCTCAAGGTCTAGTCCCTCATCCAGGGTCAAGTCGCAGGCCTTCTCATACTCCATCTTCCATATGTTATTGTTGTTCATGGAGCAGTGCCAGCTGCAGTACTTGCGAACATTTACATCACGCATTCCTGGTATTCCGAGATACTTGGGAGCAAATAAACTCCTCTCAACCGGTCCGGATGGTGTTCCCGCAGCATTGTCATCCGACGGGTGGCTAGCACGAGTAGGCATCACGTTGGTGATATTGACAGGCCGAGCATCCGCAGACGATGACCTCCGCTTCCTCTTACGTTGGATACCCTGCTCTTCTTCAGCATACACGAGATCGCGAACATCCGGTGGTACGTCATCGTGTGACTCTACTGTATTTCCCAAGCGCACATGCTCGATAAGAGCTCTTAGATGGTGAGTCTTTAGCTTGTAATGCTTCTTGCCGACCGTATCGACCCAACAATGTGGCCCGAGTCCACAAGGCGACCCCGTGCACCGGAAGAAGTCGTAGACTTTCCTCCACACTGCAGGCTCAGCCGACGCCGTCTCCTCTTCGCCAACATCTATCGCCCTCTCGGCAAGCTGGAAAGCAGTGGCGCTCCTGCCACCTCTGCCACGTGCGACAACACTACCCGACTGGCTAGTCTCGATATAGTTAAAGGAAAGGCTGATCTTGAGCCTTTTGCCATCGAGGAGCAAGTAACTCCAGGCTTGCAGCTTATTCTCTATCCAATCAACGTCAAGGCCATCAGACCTCGTGTTCAGGTCTGCTTCGCCTTTATAGTTAACCGAAACGGCAATGTCGGTATCATCGACGTCAAAGGTCCTGTTTGACGGCAACTTCTTCTTTGGAAGTTTGTCTACCTTGGAACAGAGGCACTTGGTCCAGTACGCGCCGGGCGCCAGGACAACATTAGGCTCAGTGTCTTTACTAATGCACCTCTTGTTCAGCTTCAGCTTCCATTCAATCGAGTATTGTACACAAGTCGGCGGCTGTTCATCGTAGGCGAGCGTCCCGTCCCAATCGGCAAGTTGCAGCAAGGGTAAGCCAGAGCGACCGTTCCGGATCTGGCTAAGCGGGGTTGCGTCACGGATTGCTGCTAATTATGACGTCAGATCGAGATTGGCACCTTCGTCATCGGTCGCCCAGCTAAAAAGATCGCTATTGTCATCATTCATCATGTCGTACTGCCCAAATTTGCTGCAACGGCCTACTATGAGCAAGAAAAGAAAGGGGAGAGGAAGGGGAAAGGGAAATCGCTGGGGGAGTGCGGAAGGGCCATCTGTTCTTTTGAAGAGGGGCAGTCAAGGGCATTCAAAAAACCGCCCTTGCTGGATGACCCCACAAAGAGCCCTTTGTGTCGTGAAAGTACTCCACTGCTGACAGGTCAGCAGCATGGTTTGTGGGTCTCTTTATGGATCGAAGCATCTCTACAGTACATAGATCAGATCGCATCACATCTGGAGAGAACCCAGGGAGTGTAACTTCACCGTACTCACGTGCCACCTTTAAGTTGCGGCCCCCATGTCTAGTTTACAATGGCAGAATCTGCCACTTGCGATCCGTGATCATCAACGAGCGACACTAGGAGCGGCCCGTGGGCTAGCTCAACTATTCGCTTGATTTCGACTCATTACAGCCCGCAGTTCTTTGGTAGGATTTTTTTTTTATTTCGGTGCGATGTTTCTTAGGAACAGATTTCTTACCAAAAATCACGAGAAGCCTCTATTCGATGATGTATCTCGGTATATATAGATAAAAGTAGTCCACAATATTTCATTGTCATCTTCGCCATCAATCCTGTCGAAAATGCGCGAAGACTTGGCACGACGATGTTGTCCTAATTTTTACCTACCCTATGACTGGCTTTATTTTTACATATTCTGGTGAGTCCGCCTTAAACGTAAGCGACAGCATTTGCAGGGGTTTCCAGTCGTGTGATTGGTGGTAGACCCGCCTGTGACAGGGAAAATCCATGATCGATAGCAAGGAAAATATGCCTTGCTGGCTGGGGGTTTTGACCATTTCCCCGCCTGTTGTCGATTCCCTAAAACTCCTTTTCCCTTCCTCATTTCACCATAGCCGAGCGACCACCAGCGGCGGGAGTCATCGTAGAGACTTATCCAATGCTCGGTTTTCTATATCTGATTTTTGTTTTGTTTGACTTACTTGCGTATATTTATATTGTCGATCTTGAAAACATTTGGTCTTTCCGTTCTTTACTATAAAACGTTTGTTTCGGAGTACATTACTAAAGGCGATCGATCTCTCTGCTCAATGATCTTGAGATTTGTCCGGTTTCCATCGATTCATTGATTCGTCCAAACGATTACATTAGATGCCTCGGCTACCCCGCCCGAATGATCGCCGTGGCTTTGAGATAGCCCTCATTTGCGCTCTGACCCTCGAGGCTGATGCCGTCGAAGCATTGTTCGATTGCCACTGGGACGATGAAGGTCCGCCTTTCGACAAAGAGCCAGGCGACCCTAATGCCTACTCTACAGGCGTGATAGGCCGCCATAACGTTGTCCTCGCATATATGCCAGGAATGGGCAAAGTCAATGCGGCTACCGTAGCCTCCAACTGCGGAACGAGTTTTCCAGGCATCAAACTTGCTCTTGTGGTTGGTATTTGTGGCGTCGTTCCATTTGGCCCTGCCAAGGACGAAATCGTCCTTGGAGATATCATTATCAGTAACGGCGTCATCCAGTATGACTTTGGACGGCAGTTGCCTGACCGCTTTGTCCGTAAAGATACCCTATCAGATGTACCAGGCAGGCAGAATCTTGAAATACGAGGAATCCTGACAAAGCTCCAAGGACTTCGTTATCGCCGACAGCTGAGCGCCAAGACAACAGAATATCTTGATGTCCTTCGTCAGGATCAAGACCTTTATGCTGATTATCCTGGCTCGACGAAAGACAGATTGTTCGAGGCGTCCTATCTTCATACAGATGGTCAAAAATCATGCGAGGAGCTCGGATGTAACGGCAAACTTGTGTCACGAAGCCGCTTAGCGAATGCAGAGGCCTCTCCTACGCCCACCATCCACGTTGGGTTGATGGCCTCTGGAGATGCAGTCATGAAGTCTGGCGAAGATCGCGACCGGATTGCGGTAGCGGAAGGTGTTATTGCGTTTGAGATGGAAGGCGCTGGGGTCTGGGATAGTTTCCCATGCATCATTGTCAAAGGCGCTTGTGACTATGCGGATAGCCACAAAAGCAAGGTCTGGCAGCGATATGCAGCTGCTGCAGCGGCAGCTTGTGCGAAGGCTTTTCTCGGCTTCTGGGTTCCTTCACCTTCTCAAGGTTCGTTACAACACGCCTCTGGCGAATATGATTGATTAATCGTGCTTGAAGATATTTCATGCCTAGCGGCAACGAGAGGCCTCTCCCGAACACGTGATGTCTATGAAGGTCAAATTCAACCTGTCTTTCTAGTTCCGTTTTCGAAAAACGACCTCTTCGTGGGCCGGGAGGATGTTCTTGTGAAGCTAAACGGTCTGCTATTTGAACAAAGGCGAGAAAAAGTTGCCCTGGTCGGACTTGGAGGTCTTGGCAAAACTCAGATCGCTCTTCAGCTCGCTTTTTGGGTCAAGGAAAACAAGCCCGACTACTCAGTGTTTTGGATGCCCGCCCTCAGCATGGCTGGCTTTGAGCAGGAGTGCGTGAAGCTCGTCAAGGCGCTTGGTATCCAATGCTCCGAAGGTGAAGATGCGAAAGATGCAGTGCGACAGTATCTCAGCTCCAAAGCGGCAGGAAGTTGGTTTCTCGTCGTTGATAATGCTGATGATGTAGAGGTTTTCCACAATTCGACGCACTTGGATGGGGGGATCATCAGCTTTCTCCCTTCAAGTGAAAACGGGCGAACCCTTTTCACAACACGATCCAGGAAAGTTGCGTCTGTTGCAGCGAAGACTACGGTAGAAACGTTACAGCCGATGCGCCGAGATGAGGCAGAAGCTCTGCTCGAGAAGTACTTGACGAAAAAGGATGAGCTAAACGATATTGAGAACGTGTCTCAGCTCCTGGATGCTCTTACCTACCTGCCTTTAGCCATTGCACAGGCAGCAGCGTATATGAATGTTTATGAAACTCCTATCGTGGAATACATTCAAGTACTTAAAGATGCCGATGCAGAAAATATCATTGAGCTTCTTGAAGAAAGATATGATGATGAGGTTCATTACGATACTTCGCAAGGTGCTGTCGCTACTACGTGGATTGTATCATTCGACCGCATACGCCGGACTCTTCCGGCAGCAGCAGACCTTCTTTCGTTCATGGCTTGTGTTGAGCCGAAAGGGATTCCTCGATCCATTCTTCCGAAGTTGAAGACCGAACAGAAAATGACGCAAGCTATCGGTACACTCACAGGACACGGTTTCCTAAGCCGACGAGAAGGCGAGGCGCTGTTTGACATGCATAGTTTAGTCCACCTGGCAACGCGAACATGGAATAAAAATGAAGGCCGTGAGAGAGAAGTGCGACAGACAACATTGACACGCGTTGCTGAGGTATTTCCGACTGATGAGTGGAAAAATCGCGATATGTGGCGGCAATATTTACCGCATGCGCTCAGGCTGCTGGGAACTGAAGGTTGTGTAGAGAGCGAACGAGGGTGTGAACTGGGATTATGGGTGGGCCGTTGCTTGCTCGTCGACGGGCGGATGATGGAGGCAGTATCTGCACTTGAGCATGTGGTTGAGATTCGAGAGAGGATATTGGCAGAAGATCACCCAGATCGACTGTCATCAGAGCATGTGCTTGCAGGAGCATACCTTCGCGATGGTCAGACGAAGAAGGCTGTCGAGATGCTTCAGCATGTGGTTGAGATCCGGGAGAGGATATTAGCAGAAGATCACCCAGATCGACTGTCATCAGAGCATGTGCTTGCAGGAGCATACCTTCGCGATGGTCAGACAAAGAAGGCCGTCGAGATACTGTAG